>PYHW01010703.1:3949051-3966747 GCA_013186435.1 Turdus rufiventris
AAAAAAAAAAAAAAAAAAAGGCAAGGAGAAGATTAATGAAGGCAGGATTAAGCCTTCCCAAGAGTGCAAATTACATATGTTACATGTCGGAGAGTGAGCAGAAGGCTGCTTCTGCTTTGTGCCGCCCTCCTGTCAGAGGTTGCCGATACACATGTACTTGAGCAAAGCTCCCTAACTTTCTGGTTTGGTGATTATTGACCAAAGATTTCAGAAACTTGTTTCAAAAATCCAGCAATACCTCTGACAGTCTTTAGGCCCACCTGGCTTTGAGGAGATGCGTTTTTGTGGTTTTTCCCCTCCTCTTTTTACATTATAGGGAACCAAAGACACTAGAACACAGCCTTGCACAGTTTGTGTGACACCACCGGGCCACGGCAGCACCGGGAGCTGCGGAGCGTCCTGTGCCCCCGCGATTCCCTTTATATTGCTGATGCCCAGCACTGAGCCTCGCCAGCTTTCTGTGGAAACCAGGAGCCCCGGAAATCCAGTCCGCCCTCAGTGAGCAAACCCTCCCCAAAGCGGGCCGAACCGAGCCTTCACACTGTCGCTGCTGCTGTCACCAGAGGCGAGTGGCCCTGAACAGCGCCTACAGACGGAGCTGAGCACCTGCTGCGGAAAGCGGGCAAGGGAGCAGGGGCTCGGCCCGCAGCCGCCATCCCGCCGCTCATCCCCCGCATCCCGTGAGGCCGCCAGGCGCCGCCGGGAGCATCCCAGTCACCGCCTACATTGCCCGGCAGCCCCGCGTCCCGCGGGAAGTGGCGTCCCGCCGCATCCGGCAGTGCGATCCGCCCGAGCGTGTTCCGTGCGCGGTGTGGCGCTTGCGGTGGGTCGCGGCCGGGCCGGGAGCGGGAGCTCGGGGCGCGGCGATTGCTGTCGCCCGTGTCCCACAAGTTGAGGCGCGTCTCTCCCCGCAGGTGCGGCCATGGCGGACTCCACGCAGAACGGGCCCATGGCAGGCGGGGCCGGCGGCGGGGCCGTGGTAAGGAGCTGCGGGCCTGGGGCCGGGCCGGGCGCGGTGCTGCTGCGGCGGGTCCTGCCGGAAGGGCAGCGGGCATTGCTCGCCCGGGTGCGGGCAGGGACGAGCAGCTTTCGCTTTCCGATTGAGAGCGGGCTCCTGGGGTGCCGCTCTTGAAAATGGCTGAATTGGAAGTAGTTCGGTGTGGTAGGATCTCTGTTTCACAGAATCGTAGAATATGCTGAGTTAAAAGGTACCCACAAGAATCCTCGAGTCCATCTCGTGGCCCTGCACAGGACACCCCAGAAGTCACAGTGTGCCTCAGAGCACTGTCCATACGCTTGAACTCTGTCAGGCAGGGCTGTGACTGCTTCCCTGGGGAGCCAGTGCCAGTGCCCAACCACCCTGGGGGTGAAAAACCTTTTCCTGACAATCTGACCTAGCCTTGACACAGCTTCGTGCTATTTCTGTAGCTATACTGTGCAAGTAAGGTACAAAATCATATCATGAAGATGCTTGTAGGTTTCTGGTAATTTCCATGGCGATGCACTAGGAATATAGAGAAAAATAGTAATTTTCGAAAGCTGGTCCAAATTTAGAAAAAAACATGAACTCTTTCAGATGGAAGGAAGCTGTTGTTTTGATTCTGATGCACATATAGCCAAAAGCATTCTGAGTTTCATTGGAGCCTTCTGGCACTTTGGCTGTATCAAGACTGAGCAGGGCTGTGGTTAGGAAGAGCCCAACAAGAGCAGAGGTCAGGATTACTTTGAAAAGTTTTCTGCTTTTTCAAGGCCATAAATATGTGAGCCAAAACGGTGCCACTTTCCTTGTAATGTAGTTATGCCAGCTTAACCTCACCCTATATTTTTCCTCCTTCGCTAAGAATTGTGGAGATTTAGCCCCAGGTGTGTGCAGTGTATTCTAAAAGAAACCTTGAAGCAAAAGTCAGACAGGTCTGGCGACCCTGCATGATAACATTTGTGAAGCTGACTGTGTAGTGAGGCGTGTTTGGATAGAAAAAACTATTTTTCTAGGAGGTCTTACCACTGTATTTGATTGTCATGTACAAAGGAGCCTCTTAGTTCTGAGGAAGGCAAGCTATTTTTAATGTGGCTAGTATCATCATATGAGCCAAGTATCACAGAACAACAAAAAACCAACTTTCTGCTTCAAGGTGTAATTTGCTTACACTGAGGTTCAGGTTTGCAATTTAATAGAATTGGGAAGAATGTTCATTGTATGCAAGTATTAAGATACCAGTTTCTGTTGGGGCTGGTCTTTTTAAATTTTTTTTTTCTTTTCCAATGTAGCAATTTCTGATGGCTAACAAGTTGGATACAGCAATGTGGATTTCCCGTTTGTTCACGGTTTACTGCTCAGCTTTATTTGTCCTGCCTCTTCTAGGGTATGTACCGTAATATTGTAAAATAGCATAAAAAATTTACGAACAAACTAGATTCCCTTTGCATATAATTGTTTTTTACATGTAAGGTAAATTACTGTTATTCACCTTACTTGGATACTTTTTTGTCAGAATAGCTTACAGATTTTAGATTGGTTTAAAGCACTTGCAGATGTGTTTGGAAAATGTATTGAACAAATGTAGAGTAGTGGTAAATGCATGTTTTTGTGTGTAAATGGAGTGTTATATTGAGTTATTTTAGGCACCTGCAGTAAAGTCAGTGTTAAACAAGTTTCTGAGTTATTTTTTGGGAACAGTGCTTGTGTACAATAATAGAAATAAATATAAATACTTCAGGTATTGTTCAGTTGTGATGCAATTCTCGAGAGTAGAAGACTTCTGAGCTTGGTTCACATGGTAACATCTCCTCTGATGATTTGCAGGTTGCATGAAGCAGCAAGCTTTTATCAGCGTGCCTTGCTGGCAAATGCTCTTACCAGTGCCCTCCGACTACACCAAAGGCTACCGCACTTCCAGCTGAGCAGGGCATTTCTGGCCCAGGCTTTGCTGGAGGACAGCTGCCATTACCTGTTGTACTCCCTTATCTTTGTGAATTCCTACCCTGTTACAAGTATCCTTTTCTTGTGTCGTCCTGCTAATGTTTTTAAATATATTAAAAACATGATTCTTTTCATCACCTTTACTATGATTTAAAAAACTAGTTTGAACTAGTTTGATATGTTTGCTATTTATAGAACATGCTCTGTGTAAAATATGAGAGGCTTATTTTGATTGATTCATATTCAGTTTAATCAGCTCTGTAATTAGTGCACTGCATTCTCTGGCTACCTAGATTTTTTTTTTTTAGGCTTAAGTTTGATGGATTTTATGACCATCCTCTAGTGATATTTGCAGAAGTCGGTAATTTTCATTTATTGCCAGTAAAGGGTTTACATAGTTCTTACTGTAGTAGACATTCATCATGTAGAGAGAATTATTCAGTAGTAGCTTTCTCAGATTAGTTATTAAACTGATGAAGTCTGCAAAATTTGCTCCTGTGGATTGCCAAAGGTGACATGTCAGAGCTGACAATTCTTTATGTCACACTATGTACACTTGAAGTCCTATTCTTAAAATCATTCTGACACATAAATGTCTACATTCTTGCTCAGTAAAATCAGAATGGCAACTGCATGTTCTTCTTAACTGCATGTTAAAAAAACAGTTTTGCAGTATCTTTTATTAGAACATACAACAACATGTGTTTAAGAGGTTTTGAGTAGTAAGGTCACATGTGCTTTCTGTGTAGAGAGAATGCATTTCAGTAGAAGCACACTGGTGTGTGTTATACTTTTGCGTATTTGCAGACACCCATATTTTGAAGTAAATAAAAATGCATAGCAGAGAGGTGTAAGAAGCAAAAGAAAGAGCTATAAATCTAGGTCTTAGGGTTATACATATCTTTATCCAGTATAGGTCATTCCAGCCAAACTTTTGCAAAGAACCATCAAGCTATGGCTGGTGTAGTATAACATCATGGAGAAGTGAAGCACTTGCACAGCCTGTAATTTTCCTTATGGCTTGCTTCAGTGAGTATTTTTCCAGTTCTACTGTTCTCTTTGCTTCATGCTGCCACATACACGAAGAAGGTTCTTGATGTAAGTGTGATATTTATATGTTACAATTAATACAATTGGTATTATTGGGGTTTACGTTGCAGCTCTGGTTTGGTTTTCTTTGGCTGCACTAGAGGAATTAGACTGAAACTGTAGTATGGAATCTCAGCACAGAGAATTTGATAAGACTTTTTTGGATTGGTTAGGTTTGGTTTGGTGTTTTTTTTTTCAATTTTCCCCCTCTGTGGGATGACATGTTGGAGTTGACACTAATTATTTTTTTTCAAATGCTTTTCTTTGAAGGAAACAAAATCTGTGGAATGGCTAAGTTGAAGCTTAAGAGGTGTATTTTTCAAACTGAACCACAGCCTGTGAATTTTATTGTTCTGTTTCAGTAGTAAAGTATCAAACTACAGGGTGAGACCAGCAAGCAAAATACTTGCCAGTTGCTCTTGCTGCTCAATGCCTTGTGCACCTTAATGTAACTCCAGGCTTTGGTGTTTCTAACTGGGCTGTCTTGCTACCATGGGCACTTCCTCCTAGTGGACTGAACAAGGCTCTGTGGAGTTGAACCTAAAATTGGTGGATGAGGGAATCGCAACATCTGATGCCTTTAATTGAACTCCGTAAATTATGGAGTTCCAAGCCTGCAGTAGTTTTCCTTAGGATGTTAATCTCAAAACTGATGAAGTCTTAAAATGTTGGAATGGGTGGTAAATAGCAATTGTTTGCATTTTGTTTTCTCTGTTGTAATGAAGATAGGTGTAACTTCTATGTTTTCTGTAAATAATTTCTTCTTCTTTAAAGGCACGAAGTTCAAACAGTGTGCCCTTTTTGAGAAATCTCTTGGAGAAACTGAATGCTAATCAACAGAATATTCTAAAATTCATTGCTTGCAATGAAATTTTCCTGATGCCAGCTACAGTTTTTATGCTCTTCAGGTAAGAATTATGATAAATATTTAATTAATTAGAAACTGCTACACAAGACTGCTTTTTGCAAATGAGTTCTCTGTGGGTCATACTACTCCATTTGTATGGTTCTGGCTGACCAAGGCTGGAACTTCAAATAAAATTTAAGTGACTCTTAGGTTTCTTAAGTTGGTGCATCCTGACATCAAAAGGCATTCACTATGTATCATAGTGATATATATATATATAGTGATATATAGTGAACTGAGCATCAAAAAAACCTTCCCTTTCATAGTGTGGGCGATGAGTCACATGGGAGTTTTTCAGACTTGAAACTTGAATTCACCCACATTACTGTCAGCACATTGATAAGTAAGTTTAATTTTGGTTAGTTTAGTAGAATATTAAGATCTTCAGCTTCACTAAAAGTGAACTGTTATTTTTGACAATTAGATTCCTGAGATTTAAATGGCAAAGTTTCATTATGCAAAAAGTGTGCAAGCAGGAGTAGTTGCATTCTTGCCTATGCTGCTTGTGAGCTGTGACCCTTTTGGGTTTTTTTATTCCATTTGATTTTGCCTGCTGTGCAGCCTGTTGAAGTCGTTTTAGGGATCTTGAACATGTTGGAATCCTACTGAAGTTGTTACAGGCATAATGACCTTCCAGTAACAGAAGTTTGGGTCATTGCCTTTTAATATTTGGAGGGGGAATGCAACCTTTGTTCCACACATGTTATAGCATAGTAGGAAAATTTGTCTTGAGTGGTCTCATAAGCAGTAGAAGGGAGGCTTTACCTTCTTGGATAGGTTGCATAATTTGTCTTTATCTTTTGATTTATCAGCTGAACATTTCAATGCTTCAGCCCTCAAGGATTGCATTCCATCTGAGACCACTTACCAGCTGGCAGATACACTCTATCCAGTATCTGAAACTTTCAAGTGCTTTGAATTTAGTATAGCTTTTTATTTTCTTATGTCTCTCTGTGGAGAACGTAGTGTGTGAAATGTTGCTACTTGGTATGTCATCTGCTAGATACTGAAGCTTCTAAAAGGTCATATGCCAAACTTTAAAATAATTTAATTGCTAATGCAGCTATTGTGAAATTTTGTTCTTTAAATGTTGTGGCATATTAAATTGTTTGTCAATACTGTACAGGTTTCAAGAGTTCATCTTTCTTCCCTCCTGTATCTCACTTCCACTTTATGTTTTACTTCTGGGTAAAGATGCTGCTGTTACTTGATGGAGTTCTACTTGCTGGAACTTATATACCATCATGTTTAAATTCAAAGAGAATTTTTTAAATAATGTGCTATTTAAAGTGGCTTCAGTCACTAAAACTTAGGGCATTTCTGTGCTTTACTGTGTATGGTTTGTGTGCAGTGTTTCCACTTTTTCACAGCACAGCCATGTCAAGCAGCAGTTTTGTGAAATACCAAAGCCTAATTTCACTGTAACTGAAATAAATGTGTATTAGCTTGGCATTAAAGACTCATTGTACATCTGTAATTGTCTGCAGTGTGTTCTGAGAAGTTTTGCAAAAGATAATAGAGATATGGTCCAGATATTCAAAGTGCTACAATTAGATTGAAGAGGGTCAATGTAAGTGGACTACTTATGTCAGCCAGTTTCTGGGCTTGACAACAAATGCTTTCTTGCTATTGAATATGTGTCCAACATCATTCCTGTGATTCTTTGCAATGAGAAATGAGGCATATAAAAACACTTCATAAATATAAAATCTATACGAGAACAGCACTTTTTTAACTACTTCATTGAACAGTTTTATTCCATAATGTTTATGTATTTGTAAGTGCATAGTTATGTACTTTTTCTTGTCAGATCTAGATTTTCTGAACCAGCGTGACCCAAATCTAGACTTCTTTTGAGTAGCTTTTTTGAGCAAGTAGTTTGGTTGTTTTTCTTAGAAAAATTCCTGGTTTTGGTGTTTTGTTTTTGTTTGGATTTTTGTCACTAGTAAGCTCTACTGAACTATTCTCTTTCAGTGGACAAGGGAGCCTGCTCCAGCCATTCATTTACTACAGGTTTCTTACATTACGCTACTCTTCTCGGCGAAATCCCTACTGTCGGTAAGTACTGCATTTATTTGGGAAGTTAGTGTTTAACTGTATAGTGCTTAGGCATTCAAAAACTTTTCATTCTAAAATGAATGTAGAACTCATAATACTATATCTATAGAATGTGAAACACACCTGGATGCTAAATAAAACTGTGGCTGGTTAAAGGTTAGATTTATTTCATGTAAGTGATCAGAAATGTACCACCATTCTTGAATGGCAGCTTTCAGAACATGCTTGTGTAATTAAAACTACACTTTGGGAGAAGAAAGTCTTTCTTATCAGAGAGACAGCCTTACAGCCTTATTTTTAGATTTTAGGCACCTCTGAGTTTAAGCCCAAATATGAATAGGCACTTAAAAACTTGTGTAGTATTGAGAGAAAAGAAATCCTGTGGATCATTTTAAACATGTTCATTATCTTCTTTAGAAAAAATTAATAAATAAGGCTAATTGTATTTGAAATAGAATCTTACTGATTTTGAAAGCTGGTCAAGCCAATATTATTGCTTTAGACTTCGAAATCATAAATATTCCTATGAGTGTTTTCTCAGGTGAGTGCTTTTTAGAAGTTTTTTTACGATCATTGCATAGCGTAAGATTTTGTGAACAGACTTTCCAGTCTACTCAATCAAAAAATAGCTTACTTGAGTGTCAGGAAAGTAGCTTTGGCTGCCATGATACGCAAAGACAGGTGTGAGAATCATAAGTTTAATTGTCTTCTATTCCTTATTTGTGTAAGAAAGCAATTGTTCCATCCTGCTGCATATATTTATTTTTAACAGCACCAGCATCATCTATGAAGTTGCTTTACTACTTTGGTATCTAAAAATAATTTAAGCTGTCTAATACTAGAATTTACATTCAGTAGAACTAGTTTATACAAAATATTCTGCTGGCATTTTTGTAGTTTTAAGGGAAATTGGTGATGAGAGTTTTATTTCTCATGTCTGTCTTCTAAAAGTTGCTTATGCAGTACAAGATTCTGGCATATTGCTAAGAAGTAACACAAACACAATAGCCTCCCAGCTTCTTACACTCTTTGGGATAAAGCATTATTCTTAATTCTCTTTTTTTGTAGTGTTTCTGTAGCCTCTATAGTTTTTTGGTTTTTTTTCCTTGGAGTTTTTCTGCTCTCTCTAGTTCAGTAACTTCCAGCTGAGGATGGATAAAGAGTTAGTTAAAATGTTAATGTTTAAAAGTCAAGAATTCTGAAACTCTTGGAAGCAGCACTGAGTTGATCTAAAGAATTTAACTGAAAATGTGTATGTGAGTGTGATATTGAGAAGTGGATAAAAAAGATATGTGTAGATAATACTGTAAATGCTGTAGGATTTTAAAAGTGTGTTTAAATCTGATTTTTCAGGACTCTCTTCACCGAGCTCAGGATTGTTGTTGAACACTTAATAACGAAGCCCTCGTGCCCTGTTTTTGTAAGAAGACTATGCCTCAGCGGCATTTCCTTTATAAGCAGATTGGCACCAACTGTTGCATAGCCAAATTCAGGCACTCATGTTTTGTGAACATTATGAGCAGCTGGCACTTCTGCTGATGATTGGAAATTCCTGGTTTTACACTGATCTCACTCCAGGCTGTATAAAAATACATATATGCTTTTCTTGGAGATAATAAGAAATTTAGCATATCGAAAACAAATGATAGAAACTTAAATTAACCGTGCTGTATTGTTAATTGATGAAAAAAGTAGATGCAGCCTACCTAAAACATGCCCTATCATACAGGTTTGTTGTTTTGTTTTGTTTTTTTGAAATCAAGAATTGTTTGAGATTGATTGAAACATATTATAAGAGATCTGTGCTCTCTAAGTTTATGTTAGTTGGAACTATAGCTACTTTAGGATGTCTCCAGTGGATAGCAGTTGATACACATACCTATGCAGTACACTTTGGACAGTATTCTTCTGCTTACTAAATGTATCTGTAGAACTGTTTTGTCCAATTTATTATACTTAGTGTATAAATATGGCCCATTTGGCAGTTAACACAAGGGACTAAAATCTATCAAGCTGACAGAGATAACACTCCTTTCTGAAGGAGAGGCTATTTTTATTAATAATATTTAAAAAGAACTCTCTCATGTTTCTATCCTGTGACATAATCTTGTTACGCTGTTGGAAGAAACACCAAGCCTGATCACAGAAAACTCTGTGCAGTTTTCTTGTCATAACAAGTTGTTTTACCAAGCCAAACTGCTGACCTGTAGGATTTTCAGACTAAGATGCAATGCTTAAACTTTTAACCATGTCGGAAATGAACTAATCGATGTTAATGACGTAACTTTTGCAGAGTCATTGCAGATTTGTTCTTGTGTTCACACAAATGTGAGACTGCAGTAATTCAAGCATGTTAGCTTTTTAAAAAAATAAACTGTAGGTAGCTCTATATAAATTGTTGTTTCAGTTTCTGAGACCCTCATTATGATGGGAAATTTACAAAAAGAATTGCACCTGTTTAGGCAGCATCTGAAACAAATGGTGTAGGATTTCTTGGCATAAATCCATCTGATGACTGATCTGAAGCCAGTGTCATGACTACAGAATTGAATATTAAATTAAGTATATAAATTAATTACACTGATTATGCATTCACCCAGCAGCTGAAGGGTAGGTCATGGTAAAATAATACTATCTGTCTGATCACAACTTCTTTTCAGAAATTCAAGGCAAAATATTTGCTGAATTTTCCGTAGTTGGTGTTAGTGTTCTAATTGCATAAATTTAAAGGACTTTCATTGGCCTTTTTTAAACTTCTGTAGCACTGAAACTTAACTATTCTTCCATGGTCAGAGAAACCTTATGAGAAAATCTTTCAAAAATAGTCTTGAAACAAAGTATTTTCCTGTAACTATTGAGTTATCTTGTTTGTGGTATGGATATCATTCTGACTTTACAGTTGTATTAGTTTTTAGATCAGAGCCATGTATTTATAAACTTACTTCATTTTTTTGCTCAACCTCTTGGTACTGATGATCCAGTTGGTAATTGAATATGATACTCTTTGACTACTTGTCTTGCTCTCTGAACATGATTAGCTATTTATAGAATACTCGCACACTGCAGAAGCAACTGCATGCAGTTAATGCTCTACAGCTGCTAAAGACTTGGAATGAGATTGATTATGTGTGTATCCTATAAATTGAGGATTTTATAAAAACTAAAATTTCTACTGCAATAAAAGGAGTGTTAAATGTAACTTGCTAGGCTCTTCAGGCTCATTTTCTCTCTAACCCAACTTACTGATGCTTGAACCTGGAAGTTGAGCAGAGTGCTGTCCTGTGTGTGTGTGCATGTTCTTGTATTCCCACTGCTGCTTCTGAATTGGGATATATTGTCTTGTGCATTTCTAAATTATTTTATAGGGAATTTTTGCCTTCTAAAGTGCAAAAATTTGTGACCATTTCCTTCAAAATCTAATCCAAGAATAAGCACTGCAACAATGGTATCTAATCAGAGAAAAGAATCCAGACCTACTTATTACTGTTTCAGTTCCTCAGCATGGTTCTAGACCCTCTGTCATGTTGCATGATGTGTGTTTTTGAATGGTGACATCAGATTTTCTTCAGCTGTTTGCACCACTGCAATTTAAAAATCAATTTGGTCATCTAAGTTGATCCCCCATACTGGGATTGGAAGGCAAATAAAACTGTAATTACTGTAAGCAAAATAGCATGTTACATCTGTGCAAATTTTTGTGGTCTGACTGCTGTTACAGGTGCATTTTACTGTTCCTTAATTGTAGGATTAGAGACTAAATAAGTTACTAAATTAGAGACTAGTCTGTCACTGAAGGATGCTAAGTAAAGATCTAACTCAATGAATGCAGGACAAGGATTAGAAGGAGTAAATGACAATGCTGTAAGTAAAGAGCTGGAAGACTATGTGTTGGAAGTGCTATGAGGTAGAGCTTAAATGTGGATACTGAATTTATCTCTTTCTATTAAGACTTAAATATGGACCAAGAGGAGGAAATTTCATAAAATGGATTAGATTTCGTTTAGCCAATAGCGTATTCTTGGCTTTGCTTGACAAAGGAGCAGCTTGTGGCCTGGTAAAACTTACTTCTCTGATGTGTCGAGAAAACATGGAACAATGTTGTAATGATAATGTTCAAGCCAAATAAATAGGGCACCTGACCTGTGCTCTGCATCATCTTTGATTTTTTACTGTAGCCTTTCAGCTGCCTAAGTTATAACATCGAGTTTTCTCAATGGAAAAACATTCTATCCATGAGCCTGCTTCCTCACTATAGTTTGTGACTGTTTCTCTTCTAATGATTAAATGTAAAATGCTGGTTGTAGCCTGATAGCTAGAGGCGGTTTTTTTTGTTTTGTTTTTGTTTTTTTTTTTTTTGTGAAGAGAGCTGTATATTCATGCTGCTATGCTGTCAACAGCTAGCTGTGATGCAGAGGCTGTCACAGAAGCCTGTGATTGTAGAGAAATTTTGCAACTGACCATAAAGTGCCTGCCAATCCCAAAATGAAGCAGAAGAGTTTTTGTATTAACTGAAAGGTTTCCTACCTAATATAACTGTTTCCACTGGTATAAATCATACTGCTCATTGTTTTGTGTTGTCCCAGCTTTTGTAAGTCAAGTACTGTTGCATAGATTCTCTTTACAAGCTTTCTGTAGAAGTGATGCTCCAGTTTAACACTTGCCTGTTTTCATCTGTGATTGAAATACCAAGAGCCATTGGGTCTGTTGGAGTAGCTAGCGCCAGTTAGGATTTCTTACACACTAAGTAACTCACCAATGCATCCATCCTCTCCTTCCTTGCCTTTTATTTAATTTTATACATATATTGTCATTTCTGTGCTGTCAGTTTTATGTTTGATGGGTGTTTAAGTGGAGCAATATCTGTTAATGTTTAAAGGATTTAAATAAAAATTATTATAATTATGAGCCTCTATTTCTTCCAATAGTTTTGGAGCTGCTAACTATGTACGTGATAGTACTGTCCAAACAAATAACGTAACCAATGATATTGTACAGTCTGAGTTAGACCCTTTTATTGTTAGGCACCTGTACTGCAACATTTGCTGTATAGATGCTGTGTTTATTCAGGAAGTTCTTACCCATTTTATAGACAGGAATGGAGACATGGAAAGAAAGAGCACTTGCCTGAGAGGATGTAAGAGTTCTGGCAGAGCAGGAAATAGAAAAAAGAGTTGGACAAGTGCCCAGATGGAACTGATTTATTTCTACTCTACATATGACTTGTTAGTCCTGCTCCTAAAATTATTGTAACTGTGGTCCTAAGTACTTTAAAAAGGACTGTACCATACATTGCTCAGATAAAAAGTGCTGTACCTTACAGTGCTCAGTTAAGGGTAAAGAAGACACTGTGCTAGGACATGTTCTTTTAAAGTGGTGTCAAAAATTGATTTTCACTTGCAATGCTAGGTGTGGCCCTTGTATCATCATCTCTCACAAAAAATAATGCAACAGAGTAAGATCCCAAGATGGTAGTAGGGTATACTAATTTGTTTTAATTGTCTACAATTTTTCATTGCTGTGGTACACCTATTTGTGGTTAAATTATATATATGCTGAAATTTGTTAGTGTGTCTTTGTATTGTAACTTCTATTGTGCTGTGATTTTCCTAAAGTCACAGCAACAGTCAGGACCTGCTGTTTCAAATCACCCTTTAAGGACAGAACCTTAAATAATTCTTTGTTTCAAAGATGGAAAGATATCAGTATGAATAATATAATGGAATTTAATCTTGAATGTGGATTCACAAATCTTTTTCATAAAATCTCAGCATTACTTTTTAACTTCTCTGCAGAAGCTCGCTCTGTGATAATGGCAGATGTTGTGCAGGTAAGGGAGTTTCATTGCTTAGTTCTGTGCCATCCAGATGGTATAAACTTCTAAAATTAATTGAAAAATATATCTTTTACTCGTATTCAAGGACTGAGGCACAAAATGCTAATGTAAGGGCTCAGAGGGGAAATATAGTTCTCCTGCATATTTGAGAAAATGTGAAGGCCTTTCAAGAAAATCTAATAAACATAATAATCGCAGGCTGCTGACACTAAGGAAAAAGCACCTCATTCGCTCTTTCTTTTATGCAGCGATTTACTGGTCCCTACTGATTTTCAAATTGGATCACTGCAGTAAATTATCCATACCAGTACCTGTGAAAGAAAGCACTGGGATCCATATTTGTTCAGTGCTGTGCTTAAATCAGCAAGAATGATAAATTTGATGGTATGAAATTGGAAATACCAAGGGCTTCTGTCAGTGAATGAGCAAGTATCTCCATTTGTAATTTATTGTGATCCTTTTTCAATGTATGTGCTTTGTATGTCAAGTATTTATTTTGAAACAAATTAAATAGTTTTCTGTATTGATACCTATTGTTTTGTTGATGTTCTTGAAATCAAATTGTGTGTATTTTCTGGATTTTAAATATTACCAGTATGTGTTGCAAAACAGCACTTATTTAAGTTCAAATCTCTGAGTGAGTTTGAGTTACTCACCAACAGCTTTGTGTTAAGTGTTCCAGGTGCATGTTGGGTGTTGGTTTTTTGTGTATATGTTTAGAATAGTGCAGAATGCACTACTACTGCAGCACCTCATTTACATTCTCTGGAGAAAAAGGAAGATTAAGGTGTCTATCAAAACAAACAAAAACAAAAAAAAACCAAACAAACCCCCCCCCCNACAAAAAAAAAAGAAAAAAAAAAACAAAAACAAACAAACAAAAAAAAAAAGCTGATCCCTGCCTTTCATTCATTGGAGCTATTCTGCTTTGTGTCTGGCATAGGTAATAACAAGTCCTGTGGAAAAAATCTATGCCTAGTTTGCTGCCATGTTTTCAGTGCAGATGTTAGCTGAGAAAGTTGTACACCTGTGTTTTGGCAAAAGTCCTGTCCTTTTAATATTAAAATAGGTTATTTTGTGGCTGTGATTACATCTTACTACCTAAGTAGGTGCCACTCCAGAACTGAGAATGAGTCGTGGTTACTGCTGAATTACTTGGAATTTTATCAGGATGATAATAATTTGTTTTGCAACTACTAAGCAAAATTGTGAACCAGTGTTTTTAATAATGTGACCCTATGTTACCCCCTTTTTGTGGGCTAGCCTTAACTCACTGGTGAAGGCACAGTTAGTAGCTGCCTTCTGTTCAACCCAAGCGCCAACCAGATGGGCTTTATTCTACCACACCAGGCTACTACCATAAAACTGGGGTTTTGTAAAAGCAGTAGTGTGGATTGTATTTTGAGAAGCCACAAAAAACTTTGTTCTTACTTTGAGTTCATCTCTATCACAGCTTCCATGTGTCTGACCATGAAAACTTGCTTGTGACATGAGTGTTGTAACAGTACAGACTCCTGCCTGGTGTGAGGAAACTGCTTTCCTGGAACAGTGCAAGTCGGTATTTTCATTTGCTATATGTGTGCCTATGAAGCCTATGAATATTCACTCATGTTCTTTTGCCAGTCTTAAAAGCAGTGTTAAAAGTATGCTAGATGAACATGATGTATCAGTTCAGGTATTTCACAGGAAAATGAAGCTGAAAATCAGAAATTGTAGAAGGTGCAGGCCTAGATTATCTGCAGGAGTTAAAGCAGTATCAACTATAGTTTTCATGAAGGTAGAAATGCAATAGAAAAAGAAGGTAGAAGAACAGGGAGAAAAATTGGGAGAATGCAGAAAATCACAGAATCACAGAATATACTGAATTGGAAGGGCCCAGTGAGGATCAGGAAGTCCAGCACCTGGCCCTATGCAGGACACTCCAAGAGTCACACCAGTTCTGTGATACAAAGACGTCTCTAAATCAATCCTACGAATGCTCTGTTGCTTTCACAAACCCCATTTCACCACTCATGGTTTCATGCCATCAGTATCTTCTGGATAGTACTTACATTTTCAAGCTGTAAATTATGTATCATTTATTGTCCATTAAAATACTATTGGAATAGCCACGCTGTACAGGAGCTGACAGTCTAATCTTGGTTTACTTAAACTGGAAAACAGCTGCAGTGGAATTGTGTGTTCTTCTCTATTATGTTTGAAAGCTCTGCAGTGAAAAAGTAGAGGAAGAAATAATCTGGGCTTCTTGGCTTGCTTTTTTTATTTTTGCTTTTCTCTTTCTGTGTTTTGTGATGTTTTCTTCTTGGCCGTCTGGGGGAAGACCTTGTATGTGCAACTCATGAGGTTTTGTCCTGATGTATGTTTGCATAGAACATTATATTTATAACTTAGTATTTTAATATTTTTGGTTTTATTTTTTTAATCTAGAAAATCTGACCAAACAGATGTCTCCATACTACAATCCCTTTCAACATACTTTCTGCTGTAACAACTTCAGTTAGGTTCTGAGTGTAAAGCACAACAAAATAATTGTGAGTGTAAAGCACAACAAAATAATTGTGAATCCTTTCAGTGATAAAGTTTAAATCAAAGACATGAATGAAAAGTTTTTTGTAATGGTAGATGGAAATCTGAGGTTGACTTCCTAAATTTTCATGTGTCTAGTGCATTTTCAGCTGTATAACTGTACGATACAGAGAAATATTGAAGCCTTAGAAAACTACAGGTACAGCAGCAAGCATCAAGTTCAGCATGCATGTGTTTGAGCATTCAGTGGCTCTATTCACATTTCTAATTATCTCAGATTTTTTTAACATCACTCTGGGGCAGAGGTAAGATGTTCAGTTGCATTATTATGTATATACTGGAGGATGTGTATATATACTTACTGCAGTAGATAAATTAAATATAATAATTTGAGGGTTTTTTCTCCTTTTTGGAAATGGTAATACACTTTGCACGTCATGATGAAACAGCCCCTTCCTGTCCTCTGGCAGCCTTCTCTCTTTGCAGAGTGTTGCACATTTGTAAGGGAAATAGTTGTTAAAGCAGATTCTTGCACTGCACAGGTCTTTCTAATATCCTGTCTTTATGCACTTCAAAAGTACTAATTGAGCTTATTTCACATTTTGTAATTTTTTTTTTTTCGAGCAAAATAATCAAGTCGCTTGTAACCTGGTCCATGCTTGATTCATGTAAGAAATTTTAGGACAAATGGAGTGGCAAGAGACTGGAGCTGGTGATGCAAGAAGCTCCCTCCAGTCCCACGTCTTAAGAATGTCTGCATATTACTGTAGAGAATGAGTAGTTGTTTCAGTGTGTTATGTATTATGTACCTAGTGTTGTTTTTAAGAATTTTGAGCTAGCTTTGTTGCTTTGGAAGAAGGTAAGTGCTGCTAACCTAAAGAGTTCTTTTTCCTTACTCAGAGGCTGGAAATTTTATTTGATTATATGATTTTTCCATTTGAAGTGAAATTGAATTCTTCCTCCATGTGCTAATTTTATTCCAAACCACTGACCCCTGGTGGCTGGTTTGCAACTATGAAACTAAAAATTTTAGTAATGTAATGTGCTCCTCCTGAGTCTATTGGCTACAGGAAAGTAATTTTCCATTTAAATTTCTCAGGAGAATAATGCCTCTACATGATTTATTGTCCTTTGGCAGCCACTGACTGCTGCTGGGGTTGTTCAGGACTGCTGCCCCCAGTTTAAGAAAATGCAGATGACCGCTGATGTTCAGGTGAATGAACTGCATGTGAATAACTGAAAACACTTATCCATGTGCTGGAAATGAAAATATTTACTTTTAGTTTATGTAGATCTTTGATCCAATGACCATGAAATAGTTTTACAGAACTGCATGACTCAGAGTGGTTTTATGCAAGCTTCTGAAGATTTACCGTTCTGTGCTTTGGAAGAGTCATTCCCGTCATGCACCTGCCTGCCACAAAATATTGTCTCATTTTCTGTGAATTTAAATGGTTTGCCTGAAAAACTTAAAGGCTGTTTGGGATCACTGGGCACTTTATGTATTCACATTCCTTTTGTACTATTAGTATGTATTGGTATGTATTTTGTACTATTAGTATTGGCATGTAGCTGCTTTGTGTTAACTGTAGGATCATAAAAGGTACAAAATCAAGAGTCTTTTCCCTTTTTTCCTCTTGTTATGCTGTATGAGAGACCCACAAGACAGGATATGATGGGGATCCTGAAGAATAATTTAAACTATATTAAGACAATTCCATCAGCTCTTCTGGTGGATCTGGGGACATTGCAAGTCTCTCTCTACTGTTTGAAATTGAAATATTTAATGAATTTCAGATTTAAAAATATTCAAATTGGTTTTATATTACTTCATTTTTCATACAAGGAACACTAAAATCCTTCATTTCTTATTAGCCTTTGCATATCACATATTTCTTGCTAGACAGTAATACTGGAGAATTTCATCATGATGGACTGTTGTAGTTTGAGTAATACAGTCAGTTACTGAGTTATTTAAAATAAACAGGAATGCCAGAAGTTTTCAAAGGCCTATATTTCAATCCAGTCACCTGTCTTTCTTGGTCTGCAAGCAGTTCTGTGTAAACTTTTCAAGTGTTTCCATAAAAAAGGTTCTAAGTCTTAAAAGGTCCCTGTTCTTCCTGAAGACCTGGTAAGGCAACTTAACCTTATGATTTTTTGTAGGTAAGGTAATAGGCTGTATAAAAGGTTCTTGAGTTTTTGCAAAAAAAAAAAGGCCTGAGGAAATGAGTGATATGGTAGCAAGTTCCCCTCTCTTATGAGCAACCTACCATGATCTTCACACAATTGGTCCCTTAGATAGAGGTTCAGATGGCACAAAAACCCATGTACAAGCATGGTATATAGAAATAATATTTTTTATC
>PYHW01010703.1:3969186-3980669 GCA_013186435.1 Turdus rufiventris
GGTGCCAGGCGGCGCCGCGGCCCCGCGCCTGCCACGGTGAGTCCTGCGGGGCCCGGGCCGCTGCACCGCGCCGGCCGGGGCTCGCACGGAGCCGCGAGGGAGCTCCGCGTTTGCGTGGGGCGCAGCGAGTGGCGGCGCTCGCAGGCGGTGGCGGCGGCCCGGCGTCCCTGCCGAGGCTGCGGGCACCCGCGGGCGGGCAGCGCCGGCTTTGCTGAGGGGCGGCCGGGAAAGGAGGGAGAACGTGCGAGTGTTTTGCGAGCGCGGTGCGGGGCCGGGGAGTCCTCGGGCGGGCTGGGCCAGCCCCGACTGACGCAAAGCAGGCGCGTCATGCCCGTGCCGCGGCCGAAGTTTGCAGGAATTACATAAAACGTAACGCGGTCATACAGGGTTAGTGGTGGTCCGAGGAGCGAGCCCTGCCTTTTCCTTTGGGCCACAGATCTCGTGGAATTTGAATTGTGAGCGGTTTTGCCCCTTTTCGTGTAGTCACGGCGAAATTGCAGCTAATGCTTTTTTGTTTCCTGTAAGGGTTTCTTGTGTGTGGATGAATCAGTAGGAAAAATGCCCTCTAAATGTGCTGATTACGTTTTCCCTTTTGAGCTGCTCCGGTATCACCAAAGCTTAGGAAACAGCACTGTTCATCTCGTGCCACGTATTTATTGGAGTGTTTTATTATTGGAGTGTGTTATCGGTAAGTTCAGTGAACTGAGTTGAGTTTAGCATTAAGGGCTTTTGTCACATTGCGACAACCATCAGTAAGAGCTGTCCTTTTTTTTTGGGAAATTTTTCCTTCAGTGAGGTTCAGGTCGGTTCATGTAGACATGCAGGTGTNAAATTTTTTTTTTTTTTTTTTTTTTGTGAGAGCTGTGTTATTAATAGTTAAGTGGTCATGCTTTGTATGACTTTATTTCCTGGCACCTCTTAACTATTTTTAAAAATGTATTTATTTTTTAGTGAGTGCTTTCCAAAGCAGCCAGTTTCCCTGCTGCATTTCTTGTTGGAGGTGTTATTTACCCTCTCTATCTACAAAAGTGCTCCCTAAAAGAAACTGATTGCTGATACAGGTTGGTCTGTACTGCAACTCTGCTTTTGGCTAATCATTTGAAATGGAAGATTGCCTACCAAGGGTGGTTTCTCAGAGGATTTTTTTGCATTGATCTTGTAATTTGTTGTGAATGCCGCAAAATTTAAGACACTTCTCTATAAAATGTTTTGTACAATGTTGTGTGCTTTTCTACATGATTTCTCTAGCAACTGTGGATTTTACACACAGTTCAGTTTTTCTTCTTGCTAAGCTGTGATTTGTACAGAGTGTGCACAGAGTGAAATGAAATGGCAACACTGGCTAATAGTGGTGGTCTGTACTTGTTCTTTTATCAATATATGGTTTTTAAAGACTTTGAGGCAGTATGACTAGAATGAGATTTAGTATATCAGAAAGCCAGTCTTGTCAAATAGTTTTGGTTTTGTTTTTTCTTTTAACCCTTAAGATCATCCAGAGGTCTGGGAAAAATGCATACTGGAGTGTGGGAAGAAGCCCCTAATGTAGAATGAAGTTTAAAAGTGAATGATTGAAGAGAGGTAGTGAAAGCATGCTATGTACTCTCGTTATGTAGTTCATAAGTATGGGTCTGTACTTGCAAGCTCACTTTCCATAACTTATGTTGCCAGACCAGGACCACTTTCTCCCCTTTTTCCTTCCATAATGGATGTCTGAAACAGCTTTTTTTTCTTCCCCTTGTTAGGATGGCAAGTTTCAATGAAAAGTGGGAGTCTGTCTTATATTCTGCCATGTAATCGCCTGCCTGTGCAGTTGATGAGTCAAGTGAGAGTTTATACCTCCAATGGTCAGAAGAAAGATCTTGGATCAGAAGATACAAATGGATCAACCAGTGGAGAAACCCTGCATAAAGTTGAAACAGGTAGTACTAAGCTACAATAAAGAGTATTTATGAAAATGTAAAAACTTAATATATTTATTGATAATGGTCTTTTTTTTCTATTGTATGATATTACAGAGTTCTTAGTATTTTTGATTGTGGGCATCTATATAGGAAATTCAAATACATAAGCAGGGAGGAAGGAATGCTGAAATTTATTTCTTTCACTCATTCTGATATTTTAAGGGTTTACATTTAGAGTAATCAGATTTAAAGTGGTGATGGAAAAATGTGAAAAAGGGAAAAAATGTGGGAAAAATGTTGAAAGGGATTAAGTAATTTAAAGGATAAGAAAGTGAATGTATTACTGATCTTTCATCACTTTGCTTGTCTGTTTGATTTTTTTGGTAATATTTCTGGTGTGTGTCAAAGGAATTAATGATAGAGATTGAATGAGTCCCACTATTGAGCATTGTGGCATCTCAAGACCAGGCTATAAATGACTGGTAAAGAAGGCTGAGCTGTTTCATCTGCTGGAGCTTTCTAATCTGGCAGTTGTTAGAAGTGCAGCATTCACATTAAGCATTTGATACAGTGTGCATAACCTGACTCTCCCTTCTGTTCCATTGTCGATCTTGCGCTCGTTAGGGGCTTGTGAAATTCTGAACTGTCTTGTCCTTGCTCCATTATAACATCCTCTCTTTTTGATGCTTAGTAACTGTGGGACTGCACAGATACAGGTTTGGAAGACTGTGCTTAAGAGATAATAGACACTTCTTAAAATGAAAGCTCTCTTTCTTTGTGCTTTTGTCTACAGTGGAGTGGTTTTCTGAAGGAAATTTCTTTTTCCTCCTCAGGATAGCAGATATTTGTTCTTTCTTTAGTAACTTGTAAATTCTTGGAGCTTGCAACAGTCTTTAAAAGCTAGTAACTGTAGCCAGCTAAGAGGATTACATTCTGATGTTTGGAAGTACAAAAGTGACTCTTAAACATTGTTCAGTCTTGAAAGTTACCATATCAGCCTCTGCTTAGCCTGAAAAACAGTAATTGTGAATGGAAGTATTCTGTATCCTTTTTGGACAATGATGCACTGTGATTTTGTTCTGACTCTAAGCCGAGGTAGTAAACTTTGTAAGGGTACTTGATGTACTTAGATCTCTGTGCATGGATACAATTTTAGTATTTTTGTGTCTCCCCCCCACCCCGAAGTCTTGTGATGCAATCTTTTGTTCAATAGTGTTTGTGATGTTTAGTTTGATGATACAAATAGTTGTACGTGGTTTTTTTTTTAAAGTTTTTGCAAAGCACTCTTAGTGGGAATTTTTTATCATGAATATAATAGATCAGCTGCATGGTATTTTAAACCCGGTAAGAGGAAAAACAAAGGGATTTTGTTTCTTTTATTTTCAAGTGAAAGGGATGACTGTTTAAGGAATGCTTATTAGCTATGGTACAACCTTATTTGCTGTGTAATAAGATCAAAATAAATTTATAATGGTTATTTTCCTAATAAAGTATCCTTGAGTTGTTATTAGCTGTAGTTCTCAGTTGCTTTTAGGGCATTAACTAATCTCCTGATTGAAATGTAGTTATGTAGTCCAAGCTTCAAGAGAATCTGATCTTTAAGTAATTTAAGTACCCTGTTAGGCTAGGAGTACCTCATTACTTAACACTAACTTGCTAAAAAAAAAAATCTTCATTTCTTTAATATATCACTTTCAAGAAGGGAATTTTTGATTTTGTGAATGAATATGAATGTGTGGCAAACTTCCAACATTATAGAGTGGTGGGGTAAAAAGAGTGGATATGTTGGTTTGACATGCTAGAACTATAAGGTTTTTGCTCTGAAAGCTATATTGAGATGTATGAGACAGTGCAAGGATGCAATATTTGTTTGAATTTCTAAGCAGTACTTCTGGTTTCTAAGTAGAAATCTCAGTAAAATTACTGGAATTTATAGTTTTCCAAATATTAAGATTCATTTCACTTTTGTAAATTATATATTGTTAGTTTTTTTAACAGAATCATATCCTCAAGTTTCAAAACCAGCTGAAAGACTTTGTTTTCATTCCAGCTTCAGCTTGTCGTGTATGAGTTGTGGATTTTAGTTTACATATTCTGTGTTTTAAGGAACTAACTTTTTATAAATGAAAAAGCTTCCATAGCTTAAGATTGAATCCCAGTCTGGAAGCTCTGAAAGACTCTGATACATAGCAGCCATAAGCCATACAGAATTAAATATATTTACTAACCTAAAATTTTGCATCAAACTTGTTCCAAACGTAAGTGCTCTGTTAAAATATTTTTTTTTTTGAAATTTGGGGTTCTTTCTGAAATATGTTGAAAGTTGGTGTTCTTCTGCAAGCTGCTAGGAGTTTATTGATCAATGCTATATTAAATATTTACTTTTTTTGTTTGTTTCAGTCTTTTGAGAGTTATAAATGTTGGAAATCTGGTGAATACATTTTGTAGTTGTCAGGGGTGCAATGCAATATTTAGATATATTCTGATGTTATCTCAGTCAAACTCTTTACTAAAAAGAAAAGTAGGTGCTTCCATATTTACAGTGACCTTAATTTTATTTTACAGGACAAGATGCAACTAATGCAGGCCAAAAGCAGTCTTCACCTAAACAGCCAATCCAAGTAAAAGGTAAAGAAATATTTAGTGTATTGGAACTTTAAGGCTGTTGGCTAGTAGTTTAAAGAAAAAAAAAAAGTGAGGAAACTGTGGCTTCTCTTCAATTGTGTAAGCAAGTTGTGTGAATAGCATTTTAAAACACAGTTGTGTGCCAGCTTTGTTTGGTACTGTTTGAAAATCAAACATAGCAGCATTCCTTCTAATTACTCACTCTTCTGTGTTTGTTTGTAATTTTCATTTAAGCTGTAGAGTTCATCAGGAAAAGACTGATATGTTTTTTCATGTCTTGTTTCAGTCTGTCCTCCTTGCATGTTTTTTGGCATGTCCATTCTGCCTCTGTGGCTAAGCTCTATACTTGATCTTCCCCGTTCCTTGTTCTAAGTCTTCCTCTGTTCTTTCTTATTACTTAGTTAATCTAATCAGTCTAAATCAATCTAATTTGCTTCTAAATATATTTTGACCACTTGAACTGCTTAATCTGAGTTCTGTAAAATTCCCATTTGTTTGTAGTAATGTGGTGGGCTTGACACTGGCTGGACACCAGGTACCCACCCAAGCTGTCTGTCACTCCCCTCTTTAGTTGGATAGGATAGAGAAAATATTGTGAAAGGCTTCTGAGTTGAGATAAGGACAGGGAGTCCAATATCCCATGTACATATATACTATGTACAATGGTGTGTACAATATGATCTATTTTAGTGAAATTTACCTGTATTTCTGAAAGATGAATTAGTACATGTTTGATAAATCCATAAGTTGTTTTTTGGTAAGGTTAATATGATTTGGGTGTACATTTGTTTTAAATAAAAGATAGGGAAATGTTCTTGATTGAAGATTTTTCAGCCTATTCTAACCTTAGTAAATGGTGTACTGTTTTTAGGGAATATCTAAAGTTTTTTTCATCACCTTCACTCAGGAGCTTTGTGCGATGAATGTGATTATTCAGGGACTTAAAAAATTGTTGAAGTTCAAAGTGGATGAGAGAAATCGGATTATTATGATAAATATTGATACCTGTACTGTTAGTATTTCATGGGGAGTCAAGCAATATATTTTACTATTAAGCTTCAAAACACAGAAATAAGTCAATGTAGAACTCTGAGAAAAAATGTCTCAAAGTCTTTAAAAGCATTATCTTTCTCTAAGCATTCTATGACTTGAAGAGTAGTTCTGGACCAGCTATGGGAATTATATCAATCCTGTGATTTGCAAGAAGTTGATGTGGACTCTGAAGTCCTCTCACCAATAAAATATGAGCTTTTTATTTTGTTGCATTCTGTAATATTAGTTATATTACAGTGTTAGTTGTGTTATATCCTTCTGAGTGTAGCTCGTCTTCCAATAAGTTTTTAATGCATGTTAGTGTACAGTGATGTACGTTTGAGAGTATAATGAAGTTATGTACATACAGACAAGCAGGAAATAGCATAAATTTAAAATTCTGTTTAGAATTTTTCCAAATATGTGTGGTAATTTTTCCTTGTGCATGAAAAGCTGATGTGATAAGAGTACATCTTCCAGACATAAAAAACATTATAAATAAAAAATTTATGGTTTTAATTGTTATAAATGCCCAACGTGAAGAGTACTAATTTTGAATGTAATAGTTGAGGAAAAACATGTATACAGTCTGTCTCATTTCTCTGTATGCTCTGCAAAGGTTAAAAGTCTTATCTGCCGAAAGTGGACTTGATTATTGGAAAAAATAGAAATGAAGCACTCTGTTGCTATTTCAGTTGTTAGTCCAAGGGTTTACAAATGGCCATATTTGAATGCTATTTATGTAGCCAAGCACCATCAAAGTTGGAGAAGTAACTGCAGCAGGTTAGGTTGGAGAATCCTGAACTTAGTAAGCCTTAGTAAGTAGCATTTTTGGAGTAAATTATTCTACCCTTACTCATTTGCACAATGAAGAAGATACCTTTCTCTTTATTGACAATTTTATTTATCATTGACATTTGTTTTTCAGATTTCCACAAAGAGATATCACAGCATGACACTAGATTGAACTACTTTTTGAAGTTTCTGCTGTAGTCTCTATGAGTAACTTAACTTGTGTATCTATTTTTTTTTAAGTGAAAGCAGTCCTCAAAAAAAGAGAGTATGGACCAAAATACACACAGAATAACTTCATCACTGGAGTCAGAGCAATAAATGAGTTTTGTCTTAAATCCAGGTATGATGGGTTTGAGTTGAGATTTAAATTCTGGATATTTGTTCGTATGTGTAATTGTGAATGTAGAGTGATTTTACACAACAACTTTTTCTAAATGCTTTTGTGGTGTACATAATTGTAAGTGGCTGAGGTTAGTTCTTGCTTAGTTTTAAATGGACTAGGAGCTTTCACTTAATTTTTCAGTACTTGCTTCTTAAAGTAGCTTATTTGTATTTATGAGACCATAAATTTATTTGGGGGGAGACACCTCCGTTCCTCCTGTGTTTACATAATGGTGTAGATGCCCTAATGTGTAGCTCAGCACAGGAAATTTTATCTGTTTCCCCAAGTAGCTTTGTTATCTTCAGCCTTTTGCAGCTTGTGCTGGGAGTCTAAATTTTGGGATTAAATTTCTTAAACATTCTTGTCACATGACTTCTGATTTCCATTTAGGGAGGCTAATTCATAAACCCTCTAGTTTAGCATCTGTGCACATTATCAGTTACATAAAGATCATTCATTGGATGTTTTATTATTTAGTATTTTAATACTTTGTCTTCAGTGTGTAGTATTTCATAGTATGAAGACATGATTTGGACTTCTGGGTGTGAAAAACAGTCATTTTCAATAGCCTGCTAGAGATCACTTGCTTCATGTTGTCTGTCTGATCTGTTTGAAGTAGGAAACTTCACTTTTTTTGTACAACAAATATCAAAATTGTGGAGCATCACCCAGACATATAAGTCAAATGAGATCCTTTTGTTACACCTAAACTCTTTGTCCATTTTCTTTAGTGATTTAGACCAGCTGAGAAAAATTAAACGACGAAGTCCCCACGATGACACCGAGACTTTCACGGTGTACCTGAGGTCGGATGTAGAGGCAAAGTAAGAACATTTTAAAAGGATGGTATGAGAGAGAGAAAAGGATTTTAAAAGTCAGGTTTGCAATATGAAAGGGCGATGGGGTTTCCCATTTTCTGTCTGAACACATTTTATGTCCTGATTATTATAATTACATTGTGTATATAAAATTGGGTGGTATGGTTTTGTGCTTGAAAAGAAAGTTGCATGAGTAGAAACAATTTTTAAGTTACTTTTACTTCATGCAGGTCTCTTGAAGTTTGGGGTAGTCCAGAGGCTCTTGCCAGAGAAAGAAAGCGACGTAAAGAGGCAGAGATCAAGTACAGAGAAAGTGAGTATAGGATTTTCAAATACCTTGAAATGTAGCAAGAAAGTAAGATTGTTAGAAATCTACACGGGAGTGTTACTTTATTGAAAATACGTAAATTTGGAACTAGCAATTGCTGACTAGATTTTGTGGCATAATGTTAGGATAAAATGTTGCTGTCTATACAGATACAGTCTGTTACCATCTTGCAATTTATCATCTTTGTGATACAGCAAGAGCATACATTCAGTGGAGGTCTATAGTCATACTCTTGGGGGTGGCTTTCAATTTTTAGATGATAATTTACATTTTCAATGCTATTGCTTTTTTTTAATGGAGAATTTTAAAAAGAGTTTAAACTGATCCAAATCTTTATACCATGCTCCTACACATTAATTTTTTCCTCTGAAAAGAATTCAGCTTGCCTTTGTATTTCAGAAGGGGAGAAGTACCCCAAATAAATTTTTTGGTGTAATATTATTTTTGTTATCCTTGCTGGTATTACCAATAACATGTGCAGCCAAATCAGTAGTTTCTAATGTATTTGGATCTGTTTAATCAGTTAAAATCACATGAGGGAATGCTACTTCAAGATACTCAGTCTAGTTGTGTACCTTAAAGTGAGAGGTAATTTTCTTTCTTTTTTTTTTTTTTTTTTTTTTTTTGAAACAGTTGTGCCACTAGAAAACCCTTCTGTCAATAAATGCTAGAACTGCAGATATCTGTTGAGGTATCTGTAAGTGTACTGAAAGTGCAGTCAGGAGCCTCAAAATTTTTATTGACCTGAAGAATAATTTTTGGGTGTAAAATTTGTAAAAGTGTATTTTGAGTTTTTCCCTCTATGTATTATCATTTGTTGGTAGAAATGGTAACAATGTATAGGATAATAACAGATTGTATTTGGCATTTTGCACAACAACATGTGTTTCTGATTAAGAACACCAAGAGAGGAATTCTTTCACAGATAGCTCATCTAGCTCCTATTAGGAGTTGGCTGCTGCATAAAAAAAGACTTCAATTCCTGAAACTACTGGTTACTAGTACATATTCATGATGTGAATCTTGTACTGCAGATCTGTTTAGAAACCAAAGGCTGTTGTGGGAATACAAGGAGTTCTTTGGAAATACTAAGGTAAGGACATTTTCAAGTGTTTGGCTAGAAAAGTGTCGTGAAATGTGTTAGGACGCCTTTTTGAAGGAAAATTTGTGTAACTGAATTTTTTTGCAGTGTAATATACCAGATCTCTATGTGATTGTTATGCAGTAGTAAATGCTATAGTGTTAACTTGAATGGGTTCCTACAGTGACAGTGTAATGCAGAGGGGTTTTTTTTCAGTTGCCTTCTTATCAAAATTGCAGCTGTATAACCTATTACTATGTGTTGTGAATATATTGTTAATTTAAAAAATCTAAGTAAGTTTCTTTAAGAAAAAAGACCCCAGAAGAGGAATGCTTTTGTCTGTGCACTGCTGGTCCTTTCTCTTTGCTTAAGCAGACACACACCCTAGATCCAGGTGCTTGGGTGTGTGGAATGATTCCTTAGCAGGCTCTGGGCCTTATGGCTGCAGTGGCCTCTGCTGGAGACTTCATTGGATGTTAATCTTGGTAATAGCCAGCCATTTGTAGAAATACATAAGACTGAACTGCAGTTTGGCTGAACATTCAGAATACAGGGCAGTGCAAAGTTTTTTATTTAATAATTTGTATGGTAGGTGTCTCATGAGATCAAGATTTAGTTATTTAATAATTGTTATTTCTTTATGTAGCCACGCTCCAGTACAGCAGCTATGTTTTTCAAGGGACCAGGGAAGGTGGTAATGGTAGCTATTTGCATGTAAGTAAAAAAAAAACAAACAGTTTTGTTTATGCAAGTAATAAGCAATTTATCTATATTGTCCTGGAAATAGGAACAGTGTGTGTATTTAAGATAAAGATACCTGTGTCTGTAACTGAAGTTAATAGATTTATCTGTTTATTGTTGATAGGAGAGAGTTTATATGAATACATTGATCAATACATAGACATCAGGTGTTGGATATATCTCTGATGAGAGAAGAACAATTTTTTTGGAGTTGATCAGACTATACAGTTTCTTAAAGTAAAAACTAAAATTTTGAAGGACTTGAAGAAGCAGGTATTTTAAATTGTCATTTTTTCTTGCTCCTTCTTGAGAGAGAGCTTTTCATACATTTTAAAGAATGTTCCATATAACCAACACAATTCACTTTTCTCTTTATGCTGTTATTTATTTTCTAATTGAAAAGAGGATGTTTTTGCAGGTTTTTACCTTTCACATGTTTTACAAGTTTGAATGAAACTAGTTAATGGTCCTTATGTAAAGCAAATGATCACAGAGACTATCTGGCATTTATTTAGATACTTTAAAAATTGGTAATAAATGCAACTCATGTTAACAAAGATAGAGGAGGATATTATAATTCTCTAGTCTGATTTTCTGTGTAGTATCTTTGTAGCAATTAACCTCCTGACTCTGATAATGTTTCAAGTGGGACTTGGACTTTGGTGTTAATAGTTACCTTGTGCAACATAAGACAATGTTTACTCCAGTAAACCCTTAGCTGTAAAAATGTCTTCACAATTCAAACTGAACATCTTAATGGAGAAGTTCCATGGATAATTTTACAGTGTAATCTAGTGACAGCCTTGTCTTCCTGTCTGTTGTCTCACACTTGTGTCCTACTGAGAATGGCTCAGACTGAGGATGAAGTAGGGAACCTTGCACTCTAGTATTGGGAGAGCATGTGTAGGAGGCAAAAGATTGGAGCAATAGAAAAGCAAGTTGTTAAGACTTGTATTCTCCTGCTGGTAGAAAATTAGTTCAGAGTAGTGAGTGTGATGGTAGTTTTCAGGAAGTGTAACTTATTTGGGACTGCTTAGAAGTTAATGATTTCTGAAAAATAAATTGTGTATCTTTATCAAGTTTAGCTGAAAGGATTTTTTCACAGAAACCATGCTTAAAATCTCTATGAATTGTGTCTGTACAGCTCTCTAATTATTAAACTGATACTTGAGTTTACTCCTTTCTGCCAGTTAATGTATGATTGTAGAGCACTTCTGGTTTTGCTGAAAATATTAAACATCAAATATTGTTATTTCTTCTCTTTATTTTCAGAAATGGATTGAATTTTTTCTTTAAGCTACTTGCTTGGGTTTACACGGGTTCTGCAAGTATGTTTTCAGAAGCCATACACTCTTTAGCAGACACATGTAACCAGGTGAGTATTTTTTTCTACTCTGCTAAAGTTAGTACTTGCAGTAAAACTGGGAATAAAGACACATACCTCCTGCAGTTGTAGTGCAAAAAACCCCAGGACGCTTCTTAATTTGTATTCATGTAAAAATGAGGAGTCAGAATGTAGATTTTGAAGTTTTTTAGAAATAAGTTGGAAGTGGGGAGTTGCAGTAAGAGCTGTACTCATCTACCTCATGGATCATGAGTGGTACTTGAAACTAAAGTGATTTTGGTTAATATTTTGGTTAAATGTTAACTTGAAATACTTCTCCTGCCAGTTATTGTAATATGATGACAGACTTTGTACAGTAATTTCACGAATATAAGCCGCACCATTTTGACTAAAATTTTGGTCTGAACCCAAAGTGCGGCTTATAATCAGGTGCGG
>PYHW01010703.1:3981153-4029621 GCA_013186435.1 Turdus rufiventris
AGATACCTTTTATCACACCCTGTATTGTAACGTGAGGCTTATAATCAGGTGCGGCTTATATATGGACAAAAGAACAAAAAGTTGCCAACACCCGGAAGTGCGGCTTATACTCGGTGCGGCTTATAATCGTGAAATTACTGTAACTTACTCCTCTCTAGGTAGAATAATGATGAGAATTTGAGCATCTTGTTTTCTTTTTCTATTCCTAGATTACCTATCAGCCTCTCACAGCACAAGTAGCCAAATACGTGGCACATTTACTTGGAGAAGTGAAGTGGCAGGCTCAGAATTGGACATGTAATATTAATGTACAGGAATAAAGTTAATGTTGTTTTTTCCCACTGTTTTCTATAGTGTGCTTGAAGCATATGTTAGGAGACTTGATGATATTGCAAGGTTTTGGAGGGGAAAAAATCAACCCTTAAAGAAAGGGTTGAGGGAAAGGCTCCTGCAGCTCATGCAAGAGGAGTCCTTGGGTAGCTTGTAACTCATAAAATGCAACAGTCTTGTGCTCCTCCAAATTTGAGGAATCTGAGGAACCTTAAAACAGGCTAAATATCTTGAAAAGTCTATTAATACAGTTTTGGCAAATTTTTTGCTTGAGTATGCTTCTCTGTCCAGAAAGACTGCGCTGGTGACTCACATTTTGTTTGATGGTTTCACACAACCTTTCAGCTGTTCCAGGTGTAAAGTGAAGGCAGGGTGCTCCTAATTCAACTGATAATACTTTAATTTATGGGGAGGCCAATCTTAAAGTGTAATCTTTCACTTGGCCAAGTGTGTCAATGTATAGGTGAACTAAGTTTGATAGTGGTATTATATACATTGAAGAGCTATTCTGTTTCTTAAATATCAAGTTGAACGTTCCACTGAAATGTAGAGGATTTGTTTTGTTTTTTCAAATAAGGCTGTGTGGTTTTGGGGAAAACACAGGAGAAACCTCTCTGCCTCAAAGCTGCTTGCTGTTGCTAAGGCTGAAGTATCTGCATTTTAATACTTGTTACTGTGTTTCATTATCATTTAACAAAACAGACACTTTGCAAAATTCAGGTCTAGATTTATGACTTACTGCGTCCACAACTTAATACATGCCTAATTATATCCCAGATAAGCAATTTATGTAGCAAGAGGTTATTTCTTCCTTCACAATATGTTGAAAAGTTATGATTTAAAATATGCAGTGAAAAGTTAGTGCTTTAAATGTTGTCATCACCATACTACACCACAGTCTCAGTATAATTTCTCTTCAAAGAGAGATTTATTTAAATAACTTTGTTTCCTGAGCAGCTTCATTCCTTCACACTGAAGCACAGCAACAACATTTATGATTGCATGTAATGTTCATTTTTAGTTGTGATTCTAAAATTATAATTAACAGTAATTATATATACACACCATATAATTGCATATATATTATATATGTAGATATAACTAACAATTTTTTGGGAGTAGTAGATTTAAATGACAAATTTTAAGGATTATATTCCATCTCTAATAAGATACCAGTAGCAAAGCATATATGCAGTTCAACAAATGCCATCTGCCTTTAGCTTTCAAGTTGAGTTGATACAGAATGTTTCTAATTTTTTTTTTACCCTCTTGTCTTAAATAGGCATTGCTAGCTTTGGGCATCAGCCAGTCTGCAAGGACACCTGACCCTAGTCATCCGTAAGCTTTTTGAGTAAATAAAGATTTTGTAACTATACATAGGAGTAAGATCAGTTCTTGTTTGTGCATCACCTTGTTCTTTTTAATTTGCTGGTTTGTATAATTTCTGAAATGTGTTGTATCTGTTTTTACAACAGAAACAATAAGAAAAGGGTTTTCTTTCACGCTCTAGGAGTTGTAGTTTCAGTGGCTTGGTGCATGTGTTGAGTTTTTTTGTTTTTTTTTTTTTTTGTGGAACACTTTTGCTATAGTTTAATTGATGTTATTTCTCTAAGTTGTTCTGGCCTCTTCTGCCTCTTCCAACTAATAGATATACTTTTTAAACACTGTTCATGTGAATCACAGGATTTTTTTAAAAATCAAAATCACTGTCCTCTTCCTTTTTTCAACAAAGTGCTTTTATGCAAGCTAGTTACTTGTACCATAAGGAGTCGTGTTTGACATAAACTGCTCTTTGTATCTAGTAACAGGGATATTACTTGATAAGTTCTTGCAAGTTTGTGAAAGTTATAAGCTGTACTCTCTATGATATTTTCTCAGTATTGACCTGGTTTATTCCTCATATGTTTGGACAAGTCATTAGTTGTTTAAGCACTACTTCAAAAATACATCTAATTTATGGAATTAATTATGCTTTTTTCATTAACAGCATAGTTAAAATTTGAAAAATTTAAACCTTAAATTTGTGCAAATATTCATTGTATCTTGTTTTTATTTCTCACTTCTTTCCCTTCTTCCTCAGTATAGACAAAAGAAATGCACTGTTTGTAGATGGAGTTAAAACCAAAAAAAGGAATAAACACAAATTTTTAATATTGCTTTGCTTCCTCCACTGCACTTAAAAAGTGCAGATGTTCAATGTCTGTAGTTAGCTGAACTACTGAGTGATGTAGAAATTTTATTCCATTTAAATTAGCTTTATGAATTATGTAGGCTGGTTGCTCACAAAACTAGAGTCCTCATTTAGAAGTAACATTTCAATAAAATCCAGATATGACACAAATGTTGTTTATCTTGGGGTTTTTTTCAGTTGTAAAATATAACCCTCACGTCACGGTATAATAAATATAAATATATAAAAATATATATAAAATATAATCCTCTTGTCACAGTACAAGAGCTGATACAGCTGTTTAAAAACAAGTTAGAAAAGTATTTATGCTTGATGTCTTTGCATGTATTAGGTATCCTTTTTCAAGCAGGTTTTTTCTCCCCTTGGATTAGATGGGATTTAGCAGCTTTGTCTTAAATAGATGCCAAGTCATATGATGATAATTTGGGACAAGTAAAAGTTAATGGCAAACTTTGAGATATGTTTGTAGAGATGTAGAATCTTACATTCCTAAAATAATTTTCTTTCCTTTCTTCTAGGTATGGTTTCACAAATATGCGCTATATTGCCTCCCTGATTAGTGGAGTAGGCATTTTCATGATGGGTGCAGGACTTTCTTGGTATCATGGGATCATAGGTTTACTCCACCCTCATCCTATAGAATCTCTTCTCTGGGTAAGCTAATCTTGTTTGGTATTGTATTTAACAGCAGTAACTCAATAAAAAATAGTGGCATAGACCAAAATTCACTTCCTGAGTCTATTTGAATCCCAACACAATTGACTCAAACCACTCTTAATGAAAATGTGTTTTAAGAAAAAAAAAAGTCTTTAAGCTATAGTTGATCTTGCAGCAAAATGAGTTGTTCTCTAAATCCTGCATCTGTCTTTCATATCCCTTTCTCCAAGAGGTCCTCCTTTCCTGTTTGGAATATATTGCATGGTTCAATTATTATTGGTTTCCTTCTGTACAGGGACAATGACATGGCACAGTGGGCAATGTGGTTTTGGAATGCTGTGTTTGGATAGCCTGTGATGAAGAGATCTGTAGAAATATACATATAATATATTATCTGATTCTTTTTTTTTCCAAACAGGCATACTGCATTTTGGCAGGGTCATTGGTGTCTGAAGGAGGTATGCAGTTTCAAGTTTCTATTTAAGTATTCGTAATCTCTTAAGATTACTAGGTCAGTAATTACAGTAATAATAGATCCTTGTTTACACAGTGAAGTTTTGAGCTCTGTTGCAAATATTTGTAAACAAACAAATGAAACGTGTGAAAACTTTTCATTTTTATATGTATGTTTTATATATTTAGATATGGAATGCCTTTTTGTTATTAAACTATCAATGAATATAACTGTTCTGATTTGTATGGGAGGCATGCATGCAGAAAATATACTTTATATATACTTTATTCAAAGTACCAATAATCAGAGCTTTCTTGATGATCTGTTGCTATGATATAAGGAAAAGTTACCTCTTTTCAAAATGAAAACAAGTCCTTTTGCCTCTAGCAATTTTCAGTAACAACTTTGTTGTTTCAGCCACGCTGCTTGTTGCTATTAATGAAATTCGGAGGAGTGCTCGAGCCAAGGGTCTTTCATTTTATCAATATGGTATGTATCATTATAACAGTAAGGTATGTGGTTGTTTAAAACACAATCTGTTCACTAGTGTTTGCATAATGATAGAAACAATTTTCTGTTTTCCCTTTTCCTTTTCTCTTTATTGATCTGTTTTCTATTCTACTAACAAATAACATTTTACAAATTAGGAGAGAATTGTTGATTTAAGAGTGCTACTTAATACTTGGCTAAGTGCATGTATTTTTCAGGATAAATGCCCCCTTTAGTTTTTCTAATGTTTTTGAGAAGCTTCCATGATTTGACTTTTTCTGTGTCTGTGTAACTGCTTTCAGAAGTGTGAGCATATGCAAAATTTCGTTTACACTTACATAACTGCATAAATTGTTCTTTTAAATTGCTGTTGTTAGTATAGTATAAGTCATATGCATAACATAGTAAAACTAAGCTTTCAGAGGAATGTAACTTTTTTTTTGTTGTATGTGCAGTTGTGCAGAGTCGTGATCCTAGTACCAATGTGGTGTTACTGGAGGATGCTGCAGCAGTTCTGAGTGTGGCTGTAGCTGCTACCTGTATGGGTCTGACTTCTATAACAGGTAAAATTCTGCACAGAGACAGGCAGGATGTGGATTTTTTCCCTGTGCATGATATGAATACAGAGCATTTAGTTTGTATTGGTTGACTTAAATATGCCTCTGCTCTTCATTTCTGATACTTGCACTTTGTAAGCAGATTTTTGAACTATTTTGTCATACAAACTGAGCTATTTTTCACTAAAGGTAAGATCTGTATGCCAAGTAGTTCAAAGTACATCTTTGCTGCGTAGTTAAATTTTCTAAAGAGGAGTGGTTACTTATTCATCCCTTTTTCACTATTGATTTTTTAAAGAGAATAAATACTGAAATTTTGTTTATTGTGGCTTCTAATGATTTCATTACAAGTTTCACTTTTTATATAGAGGAAATTTAAAAATTTTACTTCTAGTTTATTTCATCAGCTTAAAAACACAGTACTATTTCTATAGGTTTCAACATAAGTGTTTGAAACTTAAGTACTGTATTCCAGAAATGGTTAACACTTGCAAACTTTTGAGTTACTGATGAAAGCACACTGGATTTTATGCTGCTACCTATGTTTCAATGTATATAGCTTTGTGTGTAAATTTATGTTTACTAATATAGAAGCACATATAGATGAGAGTTTATTCGTTTATTAGTCCTGCAGGAGACAGGAGTGTTCAAGGGACAGGAGGGACTTAAGGCTTTGTTTTATTATAAATTGTTTCATTCCAGCTTCATCATGTTCCTCTGTAGGAAAAAAATTTCACTGAATTAAGGAAAAAAAAGCCAAATAGATGACCAATGTAAAAAAAAAACCCTTCACCAACCAAAAAATACTCACTAAAAAGCAAAACTCAGAAAACCCCTCAAAACTATTTACTCTTTCCATTGTGAAATTGGAATTCTCTTCTATGTTTTAGAAATACTCTGTGAAACTAATTTGATATATCTTGTTTAGGAAACCCATATTATGACAGTGTGGGGTCTCTAGGTGTTGGAACTTTGTTAGGAACTGTGTCAGCATTTTTAATCTACACTAACACTGAAGCCCTGCTGGGACGATCCATTGAACCTGAACAACTGCAGCGGCTCACTGAGTTACTGGAAAGTGATCCTGTAGTAAGGTAAGAACCTTTACAGCTCAGTCTCTACTAGAAACAACAAAAAGCAAGAAAATAACATTTAATGAGAGAAGTCTGGTAAGATTATTTTTAGCGTGGAATATTCTGAATTTGAATTCTAAAACATTTATTATTGCTAACTTCTAGTTCTGTGCTAAAGCTTTCAGTAGAAGAATACTTGTACCTCTTGGGTGTTCAACAGCTAAAACAGCATTGCAAATGCATTCCAACAGTCACATTAATTACAGGAATTGATAATGACCTAATAAGAAAGCCATCACAAACTTAAAGCTATTTTCAAATTCATGAAATGCAAGCACTTAAATGATACTGTTATGTTGCTTGAATAGTTTATTAGCACTTAAATATTTAAATTCTGTTATTGTTAATATTCAGTGTATGGAATTCTGTAGCAGTTGGCAGGATATGTTGCAGTAGCATTATGATGCAATGGATTCTTCATGTTACATAAAATTAACTCGTTTCTAATTTCTCCTTAGCAAGTCTGCAATTTGTAATAAACTTATAGCTCATTGTAACTCTAAAAATCTTGCTTAAATGCTTTTCAATGAGCTATTTTAGCTTTACCCTATTAACCTTGATTTAGAAGCAAACTTTTTTTTGTTTTATTTGAAATCTTTCTTTAGGAATATATTTCTATGCAAATCTGCTGAAATATGGTGGTGCTTTTGAAATTTGTACTAATTTTTGACCTGTGGAGGAAAAAACCCCAAGCCCATTAGTTAATACTAGAGTACTGGAAAGAAATTAAATGCTGACATCATCACAGTTCCAAGTAAGAGGTGATGACATGCCCTTCATTCCAGAGACTAAACAAGATTTCTATTTGGAATACAATTCTCTTAGAATTTTCACATTTCAATAAATTAAGTATTTGTGGTGGCCCTGGATTAGTTTGAATGGTGAAGGATGTGTCAACAGTGCTGTGTTAGAGTAGGTGAGTTCACAGGACTTCTGTACATGACTTCTGTAGTGTTTTTTTTCTGAAGTGCACAGGTGGCTTTTGCTTGTCTCAGGCTGAAATAATAAATTTTCTCCTAGGCCAAGTCCCATTTGATATTGTATTCCATTTTGTAGGTGGCTCTAACTTCTCAACAGAGCAGACTTAGTTCATGTTCTCCTTGCTGTAGACATTTTTTTTAAACAAGAAGTACCTTAATTTTTAAAAAAAGTATGAATAATAAAAGAAATAGACTTGTGAGAAATGGCATGTTTTTCTTTTCTCTAAGTTAGAAGCTGAAACATATTTAGTGCCTCTGTATTCACTTTATCTCCAGTTACCTCTTTTTTAGATCCATTACGTTATCAGCTTTGATTTCTTTCAGTGCGCAGTTTGTCTTTGATCTAGTTCTTACAACAAGCCTGTTACTCTAGCTGTTAATGTACATCTTCTAATGAGATACCTTGTCTTAACCTCAGTTCTCCACAATGTAAATTTATATTACCCTTGCTTGGGACTAGGTTTGGGGGGAAAGCTGAAAACAAACAACACAAAGGCTGAAATAAGGAAAAAAATTATAGTGGCTGAAATGAGGAAGCCTTTTAATATTAAGTATTTCTTCAAAGGGCTACCTGTGTGTTTTCATCAATAAAGCTTTGGACTTCTGGGAGTGTCAGCATTTTCTTGAACATTCAAACTCTTACATTTTCTTAAATGGAGATGTGTAGTAGTGTGTTGTACTCTTACATATCCTTCTGACACCAAATGTAAAAGAAAAAGCTTGTGATTACTGGTCTGCTTCTAAAGCTGCAGCTAACATTTGCTTTTTTATTTCAACATTTCAGGGTTTTCAGTTCTCAATGCAATGCTTTTTGCAGTTGTTGCTCCCAGAATATTCCTCCCTTGTTCTTTCAGGCATGGCCTGCCATGTTTATTTTCAGATATGTTGTGCCAAATCAGAAGGACATATATTAAGGAATCATTTAGTATTCATCAGAAGGTATTTTAGAACCAAATTGACAAAAGAATCCAGGAGCTCTGATATCTACTCCCTCAGCTCCTGTTAGCACCACCAAAGTTACTATTCCAGCCTGAACAATGTGATCCAGTGCTAATTATGATGTATTTGATTATCAGACAATACTAACTGCTGTTCTACTAAAATAAGTCTCTGTCGTGGTGGTGATATGTTTTCAATTAAATCTTGAAATTTTAATATTTTTTAATAACAGGATTGTTTGACAAGACCTACATCCCTTAAAATCTGAATGTATAACTCTTCTCCCACCTTTCTAACTATTTTTCCTTCAATTGTCAGGTGAAGTTGTCCTCACTTAAATGGATGCACTTGTTTACTATTCTTAAATTTTGACACAGTGTTGTTAATCTGGTTTGTTTTTATTTTAATTCTCATCAGTATTGCAAGATGAAAAAATTAATTGCCTTCATAGTTATTCTTAGTTCTTTTAACTTTTGAATATAAGTTACGGAATTTATTGGATTAGAAGCATTTTTTTCCATTTAAATATCCTATATCCTCTGCTATTAGTAGGGAAATGCTTTGTTATACTTGCAATAATCTTGCTTTTTTAGCTCAAGAAGACAATTACTGCATGTTTTTTCCTATTCTGTTTCATCAGTAACAATTTTCGATTTCTGTCTAGTAGCAAGCTTGTTTCCATGTTGTCCTTTGGCTTTGATAGTCTTAAAAAAAGTTGGTTTGTATCACATTCTGTGACTTTCTTCTGCTTCTCCTTTCAGTTTGCTGGACTTTATAATTTCTCTTTTAGCCTCATGGCTCTTTATTTCCCCTTTCTTTTAATTTTTCTTAGTAATTTCTGGCTGTAGCTCATCTTTAACTCGTGATCCTGAATAGGCTTTCAGAGTTGTTCTCAGCTGGAAAATGATTTGATTTTATTTTTGCTATACAAACATTCAGTTCTTAACTCATTGACACCTTTGGTGCATAAATCATTCTTGTATTCAACTTAACTGAAGTGTGGGAGATTAGCCCTTCATAACCATGAAATAAAATATGTGATGTGGTACAGACTCTGTCCTGATTCTATTCTTATGGAATTTAATCACAGATTCCTAGGCATAAGCTATTCTTAGTGCCAGTTTCATCCTTAATTTTACTTCATTGTAACAGTTGTTATGTCATTGTGTTTCTGTTGTGCTGGAAAATCTGTCATTCTGATTTAAATAAAAACCAAAAATATTGCAACCAATTGCTCAAAACCAGTAACTTGGCGTTCTCTGACAAATTTTTCATTAATTTGAAACTTGCTTTTTTCCCTAGTTAGAATTGATGGTGTCTACTGACCATCCAGAAGCTTCCATAAGCAAGCTTTGTAGCTTAAGCTTTAGCGTACACGTTTGTATTTTTGAATGATTAGTGGTTTTTCTCTTCCTGACTCACTGTCTTATCTGTTCTGGTCAGGTTGTATGCTCTAAGGTAGACTGTTTCCCTTCACATTTATAGACTATGCATAATTTCACTGAATTTTATCAGGCTACTGTTTAATGAGAATCTCAAATATCACTTGTTATCTTCTTGCTTAGTTCTGATAGGCACTTGATATGTCTTCCACATTTTTTAATCACATGGCTCCAAATTCTCTTTATTAACCGCATCTGTTATCTTAAATATCCTCTTTGGGATGAGGTAATTTGATGCCATCTAGCTTACTCCAATTAATAATGTTTTGATTTAATAACTTCCCACAGAATAGTTGTGTGAATTGGAATGGAGCTGGGAAGTCTTTATTGCTACCACTAAGCTGATAGTTCTTTTAATCTGCTTAAATATTTACTAAGATGTATTTTTTGCTGTCTCTATATTTAGTTTGTGTTCTGTTTCTTTTTTTAATAAAAATGCTTACCTCTCTTCCACCCTGGATATTACAAGAAATATTCTGTAAAAATTTCCTATGATTGTTCATCTTAAAGTTTCTGTCTCTTGTTCTTCCTTGGCTGTTAATTCTAACAGGCTCCTACCAATATACATGCCTTTTGCTTTCTTCCTACACTGTCTGTGAAGTTATTGATTATTTATAAACATTCAGATGCAAAGAAGCATTTCTAGTTGGAAGAGTAAATTTGCTTAAGACAAAGGGCATGCTAAATTTACAGATTCTGTGAAATTGCACAATTTAGCAAAATAAATGGAGGTAAAGTTTTGTACTTTCCATCAAATGAGCTGCATTGCTGAATCTAAATTTTGTGTTAGAATTTACCAAATAGTCGAGAATGCATTTTCTGCTAATGAAACTAAGTCTTTGAAATCTTTTATACTTGTTTTACTTTGAAAATGTCAGAAGCTAGAATTTAAAAAATTTTCTGATTTGTGTCCCATGTTTTAGTCTCAACTTATTTTTTCTGACCTTGATTAAAAAATGTAGAAACTTAATCTGCAGTGGCAATTTTAAACTTTCTTGGTCTTGAAGATAAACTGAGTTTTTGTTAATATAATTAGAAAAAAATGAAATATTTTGTGTTTATTTCACTTTTGAAATTCACCATGATATGTCTTGGTCCTGAGTTTTCTTCTTGTCCCAGAAAAATTAAGAGCTACCTATATTCATATATTAAAATTCATCCAATAAGCTAGAACAAAATTCTGCTACAGAAACCCAGAATTTTTCAATGGAACAAAAAATAAGCATTAGAGCTGTAATTTATTAGGAACCGCTAAATAAATATGCATTTTCAGCATTTACAAACAGGTGTATCTTGATAAGCTGTGATTAATAGTTCTGAAGGATCAAAAATGAGTTCCAAACACAATATACATAACTTTTTCTTATATCAAATGTATTTTTAAAATTTTCCGAAAGATCATGCCTTTACCAACTATTTAGGAAAGGACACTTCTATAATTGCAATGTGTCCTTGTGTCATGTAGATGCACAAAAAATTCTCTGCAGAGGAAAATAAGTTGGATTTAAATTTTTAACACAGAATGAGGAAGTTCTCACATTTATAATTGAAGATTTTTTTTAATAGACTGTTAGTCTTGTTCTGAATCTGTGATGCTTCTAGTTGTCTTTTATTGCAGTGATTTATAGATGTGTTTGTGTTGCAAAAACATGTGGAAATGATATAACCAGTTAAACATAAATCAGTATTTAATGGAAGCGTGGGTGGGCAACATGAGGATATTTTATCAAAGACTGACCTTTTAAAATTACAGGGTCGTTTTGTGGTGACAATATTGTTAACATGAGAAGTCAAACTAGCTAGTGGTTTGTTTTATGTTGTTTTACATTTTCTTTAAAAATGTATGTGTTTCAGAGCAATTCATGATGTTAAAGCCACAGACATGGGAATGAGCAAAGTGAGATTCAAGGCAGAAGTAGACTTTGATGGGCGTGTTGTTACTCGGTCTTACTTGGAAAAACAAGACATTGAACAGCTGCTACAAGTATGTGTAAAAAATTGCTTTTGTAACCCCCAATATTTGATATTACTTTCCAATTTCAAGTACCTTTAAACCCAAGGCTTGCAAATAGATGAGATACATTTCACTTCTTCTTTTGAAGGATTGCAGTCTTACTTTACATTAGGGTTTTAAATTTACTTGGAGATAACTGTATTATGTGCTGCTGAAAAAGTCATACTTTTGGCCTGAGAAAGAGGAGGACAGGGTTTTTTTTAAACTCATTACCCTTAAGATTGGTTCAGGTGGTCAGAGCCAGGTGCCAATAGTGCCAAGGTTGTAGGTTTGCTCCCTGCATGGCCCATTACTATAAGTGTTGGTGTCAATAACCCTTGTGTCCCTTCCAACTCAGAATATTCTATGATTGTGATTGTTTTGTTAGAAAATACAGATTTATAAAAAATAACCTATTATCCTAAACATACTGCAGCTAAGATAAATTACAGGACAAATGGCTTCCAGACAGCTTGGTGTGAGAGCTCTAAGGAAAGCTCATGGCTTTAAACTGAAAGGTGATAGACATAAAGTAGATACAAGAGAAAAATTCTTTACTGTGGTGGCCAGGGTGGTGGAGTGGAACAGGTTGCCTAGAGAAGTTGTGGATGCCCCATCCCATGAGGTGTTTAAGGGCAGGTTGGATGGTGCCCTGAGTAACCTGGTATAGCAGAAAGCGTCCCTGCCCATGGCAGTGGGGGAAACAACCAGATGATCTTTAAGGTCCTTTCTGACCCAAACCATTGTATGATTCCATGGCAAGCACTGTAGTACCTGCTTTGGTGCTGTCTGTGGTTTTTTGGAGGGTGGAGTTTAACACTGTGTCTTCCTTGATCTCATTCCTTCAGTTTTATATGCTGTTGTCTCTTAGTCTGACTTCCTGTCTTCAAGTTTGTGATAATGTGGAGGAGCATTTGTTGTAATCCTTATGGACTTTCAGATGAGTTGGTTATGTGATGCCCAGGGTAGGCAGTATAATGAAATAGCAAGCATGTAGAAAATGGAGAAAGAATACACGGGGGTGCCCTGCTCTGCCTTGCTGTGAGGAATACCTCAGAAACTTCTAGAAAATGAATGAAATTCTCTAAACTTATTTAGACAGTTAAGGAGGAAATCAATTTAAGATAGAAGAAGGTTTTGTATCAAATGCAGGTGTAATGACAGAGCCAGCTGTTTTCATCAAATAGATGCAACTCTTCTGTGTCTTTGAGAGAGAAGAACAGATGATGTTTTGAGAGTAAATGGCAAAAGCTGAAGTGTTTTGTTTAGGTTTTTTTTCCTCTCTCTTGAAATATGTCAAGACCCTCTGGAGTGTTGCTCCTTTATTTTCTTTCCCTCATCTGAATCTCTTAAATTTAATTTCTTCCTAGGAAATTCAGCAAGTGAAAACCCTTGAAGAATTAGAAGCCTTTATGCTCAAGCATGGTGAGAATATCGTTGACATGCTGGGAGCTGAAGTAGACAGACTTGAGAAGGACCTGAAGGTAAATTTAACTGTTTATTAGTGAGTACTCATTCTGTGATATATTTTAAACAATATAACTGCATCTAATTTCTGGGATTTCATTTGTGTATATGAGAGAGGAAAAAAATGAGTTGATATTACAAATGCAGATTTTCTTCTATATATATAGCAAGAAATATATATATATATATATATATATTATCTACCTTCTGATCACCACCAAATCCTTACATTGCCACTGATCCATTTGTTAGACCTTTTGGTCCATTTTATACCAATACAGAACAAATTTTCTTTCAGAAGACCTGAGAGTATCTTATTTCTCTATTCTTTACAAAAGCCTCTCAACTCTCTTTTTTTTTTTTTCATTCTGCAATTTAAATATCCTCTGGCTGATGCAAGAAAGGGTTGTTCCCATTTTTAGTTTTGCAAGTATATTTGGGCTGTCAGTCTTGCCTTCCTGGCATGAATTCAGAACTCCAAGAATACTGACCCCTAGATAAAGAGCATGTCTGTCCTTGCTTGTTATATTTCATAAATATTCTTGTTTAAGTTTCTATGCCTAGGGTTGCCCTGTTTAAGAATCAAAATGTTATTTTTGATTGTAATTCCACTATCTGAATCAGTTCTTCATGCATGGTTTTTGAGGAGCAGGATCATGCCTTAATTTTTTATATAAAACGCTACAGCCTTGTTAAAATTGAGAGCTCCTCCGTACTTTATAAAGCATAAGAACTAATTTATCCATGGTGTTGAAAAGTATTAAAATATAAAGACAACTTAGCCTTCCAGAAATGGCTTATAATATGGACAATATTTATTGAAACTCTTCTTTATTTTAAAATAGTACCTATGTTACCCAAAAAGGGGGTTTGTTACCCAGTTGACAACATCACACCAGAAACACATTACTTGTAATCATGCACAAAAATGTATTTGAATGTTTTAAATACATTTTTTTAAAAATTTTGTTTCAGCAACGAAATCCTGATGTTCGTCATGTGGATTTGGAGATACTGTAGACTTGAACAGGACAAATCTTCAGGTTGCTCCCCTTGTGGAAAGAAGTCATGTAAAGGGCTGAAAAGCTTCTGAGATTGCAGTGACTCAGCACCATACCTCGCTTCCTTTGCTGTAGGCTTCCTGGACTGTTAGCACTGCTTCTGTTTCTGGAAGAGCGCTAGACTTGCAGACAAAAATTTCCATGGCAAAATCAGTTTCAAAAAGCTACTTGAGTTAAATTCCACAGGAGAGTCTGTCTAAGTAGATTTACTTCGATTCCGAACTTAAAACTTGAGGTTTAGTTAGGCAAATACAGCTGCCTGAAACTATACAACACACATAGTTTTTTTCCATTTGTGTCCCTTTGCAGTCTGTTTGCACTTCTTTAGTTTCTTTCAAGATATCATTAAAGGTTCTTGGGAGATATTAAGATTAGATAGGAAGAGTTTGTTCCAGTGGAACCTGCCAACCTTAAATTGTAATATTTCAACTATGTGATTGTTTCACAGTTTTTCTTTTCTATGAGATAAATTGTTTCAAATGGGCGCTGGCCTTATCTCAAGTACCATGACCTGGAAACCTGCTTTTTGCCACCATTACAATTACAACTGCACTTAAGGAAAACAAGGATTTTCACCATTAGGGGAGCCAGCTGTATGGGTTTAGCCAGAGTACATTAAATTACTGTGAAAAATTACTGCATACAACTTTTGGTGCACTTCCTCTCTTCAAATTTCGTTTGCTTTTTTCCCTACTTTGACACTTGTTTTCTTATTTGTATCTTCAGATGTAATCTGGGAGATATTCATGGTAGTGCTTATTAAAAGTTACCTGGCATTTTTGGCTTTTTATATTTTAATAGACTCTATTGCCAGATATGGTCTTTGCTAAAAGATGTGAGAGATGTAGCTGGAGTATATAATAGTAAAAAATGATCTATTTATAATTAAACAAATGAATACATTGTATTTTTAATTTATTTGCCTTTAGATATTACCTGAATTCAAAACCACTTACTCTGAATTTTTTTATAACTTGACCTTGCTTGTTTGGGAAAGTAGAGTAGTTCTATCAGTAGTCCTCAAAAATCCAGAGATTAAGTTAGATTAGTTTATAACTTTGAAATGTGAAATTTTACAACTGTGTACAATTGTCTCAAGGCTTTCTGCAGTAGGTACTCAAGTTGTACCAGATCCTTTGAGACCCAGCCTTTATTAATAAGGCCATGAGTACTGAACATGCAAGTTGAAATAAGTTAAATAACCATATTTAAATAGCACTGAGGAAAATTCTTTATGCACTTTAATGTAAAATAAGATTTGCTCGTGGGTGACAGGTGGTAATAAGATCATCCTAGTAACTCAGTTGCTGAGTAATGGCTGAATTGCTGAAAGAAGAAATGTTGATATGAAACATAACTCTTCAAAAATCAATTTAAGTTTATATTAAAAGCATTGCAGCAAGTAATTGTGGAGACCAATATGTCCAGATTTAACTAAAAGCATTTTAGAATATTTTTTATTTTCATATTAGGTGTCACCAGTGAGCAATGAGAATTTAAAATAACATGCCTTTTTGACATCTGTAAAGCACTTTGCATGCTGGTCATTTTAAGTAGAAAAACATTCCAGAGTTAAGTTACAGATGGGGCTTCACATAAAGTAATTGTGGGTGAAAGGATCTCCTCAGTACCCTTTTCCATAATCCCTATTCACTGGTGGCTTCTTTATAGCATATTACCTAATTATGTGGTTTATTCTAAAAAAGGCTTACTTTATCTGGTTTTCTCCTGTTGTAAAAATAGTTAGTATATTTAAGCCTGATGATTTAAAATGTAGTTTAGAGGTAATTTAGAAGTCTCCCATATCAAATAAATAGGGCATATTTTAGCACATTATAAATAATTTACTTTTTTCCTTGCCCTTTCATGTAAAATTCATCTCATTTCAGTATGCACTCTCCTGGTATTAGTCTTACTCATGAAGAGTACTGGAATTTAGTAATGCATAACCTGTTTTCTTCTCCCTAGAATATTTATATGAATTTTTAATTTGAATAAACACATTAATAAACCAGCTATTTCAGAAATCAAAAACCTGAAGAGAAGTTAAACTGGGGAAATGTTCTTCCTGCAGAGGTTAGTGAAGACAGCCAGTGTGATCCAAGTGGTTTGCATGCTGGAGTTATTGATGAATGAATAGTGTCAGTGTGCACTTTGCAGGGCAAAACTTTCCCTACAAGATTAGTAAATGTTATCTCAATAGCAGTGTTCCTATATTGTTTCTAAGAGGAGGTATGAGCGTATATTCTTACAGGATATCTGCTCCAAAAACCTATAAAAATGGTTTTTTATTAATTGGAGACGTAATTCATCCGAATTCTGATCTTAGTTTTCCTTATTTGAGTCAGAGAAATATCCATCCACAACTTTGGTTTATATTCCAAGACAGAATTGAGTTCCTTGTCTCCCAGTTTCTTTACTGATTATAGCATCACAATATGTTTAATTCAAGATGCCAGGATTTGAATGATTACTGCTGACCAGTCTGAGGACCCAGTCCCTTTTTTTTAAAGTGACATGGATGGTGATATAGTACAGAAAGGCAGGCAGACTGGTTTTGGCAGTACCTTGTAAGTTTAGTGTCATGCAGTTGGATGGAATTGCTAATCCTTTGAGCCTGCCAGGTTGGAAAGGAAGAATAATTCCAAGCTGTTACATTTTAATTTGTATGTTATAATTTGCAAATTGATTTTAACAATATGACATTTTTACTGCTTTTTTTTTCTTTAACTGTTTTTATAGACCTTGAGGTAATGTGGGTCCATTACTTGGTTTACTTTTGTTTTATTGTTTTTGGGGAAAATAATTAACCAATGCATCTATTTTTACATGATAGAGTCCTCAGCTTAAAGAATTGTACATGTGTGAAGGAGTGAATTTTTCTTTATCAGAAATGAAATTACAAAATGGATTTTTTTACAGATTCTAAGGGAAAAAAAGCAAGGATTTGCCTAACAATAAAGTTATATTCTAGGATTTTTTCAATTAAGGTGTGGTGTTTTAAAATAATTTATTTCTGTAGACTGGCCTTGCAGATTTTACTTTTTTCAAATTATGTTCAAGTATGGCTGCCCTCTCTGCTTTGTGCAAGATTTCTTACATGCTGTGCAGTGACTTATAATTCTGTAAAACTTGCAATGTTTGAAAAACTTGTCTTAGTGTTTCAATATACTGAATGATCTGAATGTATTTTAAGTCCAAGTTTCTGTAGAATATTTTTTTGGTAAAAGATAAAATTTTGAAGTGATTATCTTTCCCCCAACAATGAACTTCTAATCTGAATTGTCTCCACTATATACTGGAAATCAGCATTTGATGTGGTGTCCCTTTCCCCCTCCATTTTTAAGCCATTTCTCAAGGATACAGTGGTAGTAGTAAATACCTCAGTGGATTACCGTGTTACAGGGACTGTTTGATTTTTTGGGTTCTGGTCCAGAAGTAGTGGGGGGAGCACATTTTTTAAGGCAAATTTGCATCCTTTATTCCTTGTGACTCATCCTTGAACTGAAGGCTTTTTTAGACTATTTTTTTCCTTCATTGAATTCCCACATAGATTTTATTGCTTTTTTAAAGTGACTCTTAGTTTTAGAGGAAGAAGCTATTATGAACATCTTATATTTTTAAAAGCAGGGCTAAATTCTACTCTTAGTCTGTGAATTTTGTTCAGTACTTCTTGTTCATTAATAGTTGAGAATAGTGATTACTGTTTTGAAAGCTACAAACCCTGTTAGCCAAAACCAAGTTTTCTGATTCTGTCAGCTTTTTCAGCTATATCTGGAAACTAAGCTTTTGAGGGATTTCTACTGCCCCCTCTTTGATAAAGGAGAGTTCAGGAATGATTTTAGGTATGTTTTGTCTAGGTTGTACATTAATTGCAGTTCTGTGTCCTCTTTATTTGCAATAATTTTAACTGCTTTTTTCTTCTGTAATGAAAAAATATAAGTTATAAAAGTACCTTTAATAGTGATGAGTACATCAAATACAGTCTTCATGCAAAGAGTTTTTATTCAAAGTGTGGCAGTTTTTGAAAACTGTCAGTGACATAATCTTTTTTCTAAACTTGACTTAAATGTCTTCCTTATGGAGGAAACCAGAGCACCAGATTGATTAAGATTTAAAAACAAAGTGTTTCCTTTCATGGTGATATGTTCTTGAGGCATTTTAACATGGTAGAACAATTGAAGAATATTGACTCCTGTACAGAACCTTCCCTACTGCACCTACCTAAAGGCTTACAGAAGTGAATATTTAAAAAGACAGTGTGTTTTTTTCCTTCTAGCTTAAGTATTGTGCTGCCTCTATTCTTATTGTTGGCTCTGAATAGAGGGTACCACTAACATCTCTCTTGCAGTTTACCTGCATAATGTAAATGAGAAGTTGAGATATACCAAAAAGATTATTTTTAATTGAGGGTTTGCATAGCTAAAGTAATTTTTCCTTTCTTGTTAGTGAGACACAAATCATTAAGATCAAAAGTAGACTATATTACATAAAAAAAGAAATAGGAATCCAGGCTCTAAAGCACAGTAGTTCAATTTTTGAAATGTATGTCCTTTGAAGAAAATAAAATGGAAGCTCCAAGTGGATGTATGGTCTATAGAAACTGCAGTCAGGCTTTGCTGAAACAGAAGAAATTAAACTAAAAGTATATGATAAAAAGAAAGGAATACAAAGAAGGAAAACACCCAAGACATTGGAATAGTTTGGAAATAGGAAAGGATGAAAATAATATAAAGAACTTGTCCAGAAATAAGAAATAATGATAGGAAAAGTAAAGAACAGTAAGAATTTATGTTTTATTAGAATGCACAAAGCTAGATAGGATGACAATTTCTTTCATTTACCAATATTCTGATAGTTGGGTAATTCCCCCAGCAAAAACATTTTTTTTTTCCTATACTGAAAATCAGAGTCTCCGTCTAACTATGTCCTGATATGGTGTTCAGCCTTGCAGGTACAAACCTATTTGTCCACTGAAAGCTGCTAAGGGTGATGTTGAAATCTCAGTTTTTGTTGGTGAGGTGTGTGTTGGTAAGTGGAGGGTGAGTAATGTTATTTGTGGAAGTCAGAGCTGGAGTGAGTTAGAGAAAATGAATTGATTCTTTTAGACAGAAGATGACTGAAGCACCATGCTGAATGCGCTGTGGAAAAAGAAGTGCTCTTTTCTAAGGTCTCCAGAATTCTTGCAGTGTACTGTAGTCATTGATGAATATGTTAGTCTGTATTTTTCAATTTGCTGAGATGTCCGTGGATAAGCAAGATTTTTAATTAAATCACATTCTGAAAAGGAGATAAAACATTCAAAATGTAATGTGAAAAGGATGTATGTTTTTTAAATATCACAGACACTATAGCCTATTATAATAGGCAGAAAATATTCTGTATTACGTACAGTGCTTACAGATATTTTTTCCCTGTGTAAATCAAAGTCTTCAATTAAAAAACAGGTCATGATTACTTTTTATAAGTGCTACACTAGCAGCAAGCCCAGTCCAGTTTTTGTATAGCCAGTATTCATAGTTCTGTTTTGGGGAGGAGGTGCCTCTTAAAAGAGCGGAATACAGGTCCATAACCTAGCATAAGTTTGTTTTTTGTAATCTGAATTTAGACTGTGTTTAAAACTTTAGAGGTTGTGATCAGGTGCTTCAAATCTGAAGTCAGAAGAAAAAAAAAGCAATGATGTGTAAATGATGTAATATAAAAGGGATTTTGTAAGTTTCTCCTCAAATCAAATATGCTGAAGAGCCATGTGAGAAGTATTTGAAAAATGCCTAAAATGTTTGGAAAGCATTGTGGCTATTGCCAAGATGGCATTAAATTTGAAAGTCAACAGTGAAGATTTTTCACTCACGGTAGAACTTTCAAAGGGAAATCTCAAAGTCAAAATCCATTTTTCCATGCAGCCTTTTAATCAGATTCACCAGCCCCCTCCCCACCCTGCACCTTGCATTTTGGCGTATTGGCTTTTCATTCTGTGTCTTGGTTACTCCATATTAGTATGGGCAAGTCATTTTGATTTGTGAGGTGTAGACATTGGAATACTTACCTGTATATGTTCTTTGTTTTGTAATTATACTTGAATTCAGTACATTCTGTATCATGTCTGGAAGTTGTAATTACTCAGTAAAATGTTACATAGCCAGTAAGGGTTGTGTTCTGTTAATTTAAGCAATTTTATGTGTATTGGAAAAGTAAGCAATAACAGTGGCTTTAGGCAGCTGATGATTTGCTATGTTTCTGAATTCAAATTGCATATAACTATTTTATGGATGCAAAACAAAGGTTTTATCCATCTATCTGTACTAGTTATTCAGTCTGCCTTTGTGATGCTGGCACACACTGTTCCATAGCACGTGCTTGGTGAGGGAGCAACCAGCCCAGGCTGCCCAAGCTCTGTATTTGTTCTCTGAACCTCGCTGGCAACTCCGCCTGTCATCCTATTCACCCCCTGCCCTCAAACACTTTGGTTCCTTCCCCAGTACTGAGAGAACTCTTTCTGCCTGGCTCAGAGGCCCCACTGGCACTCTCTCCAGTTTGGACTACCTGATCCAGATGCAAGGATGACATGAAGACAGTACTACAGATGGGTTGCTTGTCTGTGTATAGTCAAGGGTGTGAAGAATTCCTTGAAGAAGTTGGATTTATATGTTAAGCTTGCGTAGTAACCACAGTTTTACAATCCCAGCAAGCTGTCCAAGCCTCTTAAGAAAAGACTTGAAATTAGTCATCTTAGAAAGGATTTAATGTACTGTCTGGTACACTTAAATGCCACTTTTTATCACTAATACCAGTAAAACTGCTTACTTATCCAGTTATGGGAAGAACTGCTTCTAATTGGGCTAAAAATTTTTATGTGTTTGGAAAGAAGAGTGAAAAATGTTAGAAATCTGGTTGATGGAGACACTTGAAAAACTGGAGTTTTTGTCTGTTCTGGTATCAGATACCAGAAATAAAGTGGTCAAGCAACATATTGCAGGAAAGATTTTGGCTGTGCGCTGTATGTCCTTTTTGCTAAAGATGTTTAATTTCATTCATAGTTAAGAGACTCCTTTCTCAAGTGAAGATTGTTGGTTTCCTGTGGTTTGTTCTGTTAGTTTTTTTTCTCTAATCAACCAAATGGCCCAAGATTCACCTGAACAGAGAAGTGACAGACTTGAGGGCCTCATCTCTTGTCTATTTGAGGTCAAGTTGAAATACTGGGCTGTCTTTGGGCTGTTGGAATAACCAAGCAAGTGGTCTCAGCCACTTTGAAAGAGGAAGAGAGCTCTGTCTTTTCACATAATGTAACCTGGAGTCTTCAAAATCCATTATTTTTTTGTTGTCTGTGGCATTTCCAAAATAATTGTGTTAAACGGGTGTAATGGGTTGAGTGGGACCTTGCAGACAGCCGGTAGAAGATGAACTTAAAAGTCCTGTTCAAGAATGAGTTTTGTTTGTCTTTGCAAATAGTTTATGAGGGACTTATTAAAAGATCATGAAAAGTAAACCTTCCTTTAGCATTTGAATTAAACTTTTTTTGAAAACCCTAGAAAAAGGGGCATAATTTCTGCTTTCACAGAAGTTTTGCCAGCTCAGCTCCCAGTAAATTACATGTATTGATTTACTCAAGCTTTTTGTGATTTTAATTTTTTTTTTTTAATTTAGACTTCAATTTTGGTGCTGAATTGGGGCTTAGTAAGACTTTTTCTAGGTTCTCTTTCTGACACTTGAGGTGACTTAAATGTTATTCACTACTCTAGTGTAAACTGATATTCAGTGTTTTACAGAAGTATTTTTTTTACCCCAAATACTGATTGAACAGCAGTTAATCATTAAATCAGGCTGCTCAGGATACACAAAGCATTAAGTTTAGGGTTTAAATGTGGGGGTTTATTTTTCTCTAAGTCGTAAAGAAAATCCATCTTGAGTTTGATGTGCATAAAAATGCATTCATTTATGAACCTCTGTGTCTGTGTGTTGTAATTGTATGTAGGTGTCTTTGGCTGCAGATTTGTACCTCACTCATGTTTCTCATGAAAGACAACTTTCTCAGTATCTCAGCAAAAATAAAGATTACTGTGGAAGAAGATCCTTATGAATTTGGACAACTTGGAAACCTTTATGCAAGAAAGACTTTCCAGTAAAGCTGTGGCCTTCACTGTAGAACCTCAGTTTGCAGGTGGTTCAAAACAAGGATTTTAGGTAGAGAAGACTAATTTCAAAATCTATGTTCCAGGTGCTCCATCTGCTGAGTAGGTAATTGGACACTTCTGGATCATTGAGGGAGATGTGCAGTGGTACTCTGGCAAGCCTTTGGTGGGTTTGTGAATGTGGACATTTGTAAGGTCAGCTTTTTTCATGGAAATGTCTCAGCCTTGAACAGTCTTCCTGATGCTGTGGATGGGAAAGAGAGCTTGAGAATCTGTTAGTCAAGAGACTGTGTTTGCTGCTCTGCTTCTTTGGATTATCCTGTAGCAGATAAAAAAATTCCCTCTATCCATCAGTTTAATAAGTAATTCCGGTTTTGGCTTTTTGAGGTTCTCACATAATTTTGGAAGAATTTCAGCTTTTCAATCACATTGCTACTAGGCATTTTTGAAAGGTTTAATTAAGCTTTTTCTGCTGTACTATTTACCCTATTCCTAAATTGCAACTAAATTTAATATTAACTTTTCTAATGGGAAACTACTTTGAGTCATTAGCAAACCTGTTTCTTTCCATTTTCCTACAAAGACAATCTAAGTTGAAGCAATTATATCTGTCAGATGAGTGGGAAAGTTTAAAGCGTTTTTAAGGACAAAAGGATTTTTTAGCTTTTCCCCAACATTGTTGTGTAAGTTCATGTCAAATTTTTTCTCTCAATTTAGCTAATTAATCTGCTGGTGTGGCTTTTTATTTTATTTTTTTTCCTTAATGTGATACATTTGCAGTAGAAGTTGTTTTTGTAATTCAGCCTCTGATTTAAATAGGCCTTAAGGAGTGGTCAGGTCACATCAGTGGTGTGGATTTGCTCTGTCAATAACTAAGATTTATGTGATGGTTGCCTGGAGCTGTATTCGCACTCACCTTGTGCTGAAGCACTGGGCTACTGTTCGTAGTTACTGATGAGCGTAAGTAAGAGTCAGGTAGGGAAAGAGGAGTTCTTTTTGAGATACGGAGTTCTTTCTGTGATAATGTACCTGTTTCCAGACAGAAACTCACTTTGCAAGGCAGTACACATTGTATTGCTGTCCATGCTGCCTGAGCTAGCACTCACTGGCTTCAGTTAGTGCCTCAGCACAGGGAAGGAGGCAGAGAAACCTTGCCTAGCTGAACTCTTGAGGACAAGATTTTGCAACATGATTAACCTTATTAAAATAAGATTTACAAACACTTTAATAACATGAGCTTGCACATGAACTTGTTCAAAGCAAATGAGGTGAAAAGTAAATACCTTCATACGTACGAGGTTCAATGTCTGACTTGGACTTTTAAAGTTCTCTTCAGGGACATACTCTGCCTCAGGGGAGATGTAAGTGCCAGCAGGGGCCATGTTTATGAGGGCACAAGCCCTGCTGCACAGCAGGAGCACAGTTTGGCCATTGCCTCACCTGTATGTTTAACAGGTATTTAGTAGAAGGGTGATAAAATGCAGCATTATTGAATTACACTCCGCATCTGTGCTGCTTGTTCCTCTGCAGTTACTTCACAGACCTGCTTCTTCCCCATCCCAGGTACCTCTTCTGTACCCCTTCTCTGCCTGCCCAGCCCCAGGCACTGCCTCTCATGCTTATCCCCTTCCATACGCCCTGCTGTTAGACCTAATCCCTCTTTTTGAGCTTCATAAACCCAATTGCCACCTGTGGTTCCCTACTTAGGTACTTCCCTGCCAGCTTTCCCTGCTGGGTTCCTGCCTGTACTGCTCCTTTACCCTTGTTTGGTTTACACAGCCCGTCCCTGTTCCCTCCTGCCTCTGATCTACCCTCAGACATTTCCAGCCATTGCCCAAAAGTCTGGGAAGTCAAAGTTTTTCAAAGAGAAGCTAATGATAAATTTTTGCAGATGGATTAATACAGATTTTCTACTTCCATTTCGCAGAGTTACCTGAAATTATTTTCGTGGGGGGTTAGTAAACTGCTCTCACTAATTGTGATCCTCACCAAAAAAAAAAGAAGCATTAGGCTGGAAATATGTGCTCAACCCCAGTTAATTTTGCAGCATTACAGACAACCAGAAGCATTGTTTTATAATGGCACTATTTGATAACCATTTCAAGTGGCTGACACCAGCCTGTGGGCAGGCCCTGCCTTCACTGCCCAGCAGCAGTGGCTTGCCATGGTGAATGTTTGCCACTGTAATTCCTCTACAAATTATCTGGAGCCAGGATTTTCTAAAGCGTTTAAGAGAACAGGATGCATTCAGCCATCACTGGGTTCTGAATTAAAATGGGATTTAAACGTCACTGCTTGAAAATCCAGGTTTTAAGATTGCAGATGGGTACTTCCTTTGAATAGTCTTTCTATTTAACCAGCACATAAATCTCTGTGGTTGTACATGGAGGTAAAAATGATTTATATTATATTCATACTTGAATTCTTCATAATCTTTCACTGTGCTTTCTGGTGCTTCATACCAAACAAGCACTTAATGCAAAAGAAAATGTTCTAGCTCTTTATATAAATATAAAACTTTTAATATATATTTATAGTGAGACCCAGGTATCATGGCTGTCACACTGACACAAGATTGCCTCTAGAGAAAGAAAGAGACAGGTTAACCAGAGACTAACTTTTATTGTGCATTTTTATGCAACAGAACAAATGGAACTGGAGGTATGTAGTAATAAAACCAATATTCAAATTAGAATTAACACCTGAAATAGTAAACTGTAGGTAACAAATGTCTTTATAATTAAAAAATATCGACTGTTTAAAAAATTCTCTAAGATTTTATATTCTTTAAAAGAAATGTGTGTTGCCACATAGAAAACAATTCACACATCCTATAGAAATTGTCACAAAAACCTTACTATTCTATATTACACTATGCACTTTCCTTTTGTACAATATCTGATAAAGGTCTATCCCTAACCTGTACTTACTCTACACAGTACAATCATCATAAGAAAGTATTCATAGAATTAACTACACCATAACAATAAAAATATCAGGATTAATGTTTTCTTTTAATCACAGTTTCTCCACAAATATTTGTCATAGAAAATATAGCGAAGGCATGTTGGCACAGATGGGCGTGCGGTGCTGCTACACAAGGTTTGAGAGAAGGCAGATACATAAATGACAGTAAGATTAAAGCCTATGGAAGGATAAGACAAGAATCTCTGTCCTCCTGGGACTTTCTGGAGTGACATGATAGATAGCAGTTTCCTTCTGTTGCTGGGAAGGGATGTGCTGGCTTATAAAGCACACTGCCTAAATATGGATATCTCCCTCTGCAAGGGCTTATGTGCTATCTATTATTTCAGGTCTCATATCTAACATATTGCAGATATTTAGATGCTTCAATGTATCTGAATTTATAACACCTAATGAACAAATTAACTGGAATAAGCTGTTGTGCAAGGTTTGGGATTTTAAAAATGAAATGAGCGGGTCAAGTGGCCGTTATGGCAATTAAAAACAGACAACTGACAAAAGTTTTTGCACTCTGTTGTTTTAAAACCAAACATGAACAAAAATATGAGCTGGTGTGTGTTAATGCCTGTCTGTGACCATGATTCATGTCACTGGCCAGTGCATATAAGCAATTGAGGACAAAATTTCGTTCATAAAGAAAGGTCCAAACCTGCAAAGCCATTTCTACTACCAAAGTGGCTTTCAGGATGAAATTATACTTTTGGTTATTTTGCACAATGAGAGTAGAGGATTGTGAGTGGTTCCAGAATGCTGGCTATGCTTTTTACACTAAAAATAAAGCTAGGCTTACTAGTTATTTCAGCAAATCTTTCAGTTATTTAGTGAAAGGTCTGTCCAGTTCAATAATTCTGTTCTGTGACTGTTAAAAAGTGGTTATATCTTAAACATCATACAATAAAGCATCTGAAAGGAAACCATCACAATGTTTACAAAAATACAGCATGATACATATCGCTGTGGACAAATTTACAGTATAATGTTGACTCACACATTCTGACATGTTTTACCAAATAGTTCTGGCATGTGTCACCACATTAAACATAGACCAGCAAGACTTACACCATCTGAGCAATGTAACATCTTCTATTATAGTTCTTTTTAAAAAAGTGTAAGTTCAACACCGAAAAGCTACTATAGGATATCTGTACTGTGACATTTCTATACACTGAATTTCTCCTCCAGAGGCCACCACATGGTGTGACCACTCCAAGAAAGTCACCTCCTGCCTGTGACGAAGGAATGCTGTTCTAAACCCATTGGTCTAGTGAGGTCCTGTGTGACTAAACTGCTAATTGACTTTTAGAAAATGAATTAACTATTTTGGGGTCAGTGACTACCTTTCAACCCCCTTTCAAGAAAAATCACCAAACTGAAAGTGAGTTAAAGTGAGAGGTATTGGACATTTGAGGGCCTAAAGCATATGGGGACAGAGCAAAGTCCTCTCTATGGCAGTGCAGGGTGAGCCCATGTCCCGAGATGCCCCAGGGGCCAGGAGAGAGCAGTCACAGGGAACCCACAGGCAAAGGGGAGGCAGAGGGCAGGAAGGAGCTCCCGTGTGGGTGAGCAGGACTTGGGGACTCTGCCTCAGCCCTGCAGCCAGGCTGGGCTTCGAGGAGTGCTGCACCCCGGAGAGCCCCTGCTGGTCTCTGGGGAAGGGTCCAGTGCCTCCTGCCTTGCCTGGTGCGTGGACAGAAGGTGGGGAAGGGAGGAGAAGGGTAAAAGGACCATTAGTAGCTACGCTTGTGGCTCGCACAAGGCGGTGAGGAAGGCTGGGGAGTATGAGAGACGCGTTCAGGAGAGCCAACGCTGATGAGGTAGCACTAAGGATGGACAAAAGTGGAGTGAGATTTCTTTCCAGAAAACACCTCCCTGTACCTGTCAGTAGGGAAATGTTGCCTCAGAAGTGCTGGTTCAGGCTGTGGAGGATGCCAACACTGGCCTGAGTGAGCACATGAAGGTAAGGAAATGGAAACACCCTGACGTGGAAAGGAAAGGGCATAGTTTCTTTGGCATTGCATATTTCTGGCATGGATCAATTTAGAGGGACAATGGACTCCTAAATTAAACTCTTTTTATGGATTGACGTTTGTTTTTAAAGCTGGTATCTGCTTCCAATGTTGTGCACCATTGTGAATTCTGCTCCAACAGCTCCTTTTTTACAGCTCTCGGTCTGGATCCCATGTCTACTTACTGCAGAACAATAAACCAGGTTCTCCTTGCCCAGCCCCTCCCTGAATGCAACACTGAGCAAAACCAGCACATTGCCTCACCTCTTTCAAGGAATGGATATAAAACACAAATTAGAGTGAAAACAAGAAAAGGCAATTTAAAGCCTCTAAAGCTATGTAATATGGCTGCAGAATAGGAACAGACAAAGGAAAATCTGTCTTCTGAAATGGCAATTTGTTTTTAGCAATCTTGTTTTAATGAAAACTGTCATGATCAACTCTAATCCTCTAGAAATCTAGATAAATATACTGTCCATCTGATATACAATGCAATTTTTATCTGTTAGAAGTGCCTGTTATTGTTCTGGGTCTTTGAAGGATTCTGCTGTTGATGAGTACTGCTGTTTTACTTGAGAAGCTTAATTTCCTGACAGATTTGGCTAAGAAAGTCCCTGGATTTTCTATCTTGTGTGGTATTTTAAGGTAGCATTTACAATTATGTTCTTTTCTGTTAGCAAATGGGAAATCACTTCTTTTCTTTTTTGTTATAAGTGTGCAGACTTGTACTTAAATCTTCTAGTCAGGGAAAGCAAATAGCACCCAGCTGTTCTGAGTCCAGGCCTGGGATTGTTATCCATAGGCTGAAGAGATAGTAGCTGCTGTTTCTTTTGACATTTTTATAGTTTTTAAATGACCTTTCCTCTACCACTGGATGAAATGAACTGCACGTTCCCTTTGAGTGCTATGAAGGGTTTGGAAATAATAGGCACTGAGAAGTCCCATAAAGCAGGTCTTGAAATGGATTTCTTTCTGCTAACTGGGATATGGTAGGATGGAGAAGCTGAAATCTATGCAGTATGTGTTCAAACATGCTTTGGACTCCTAAATGACAGCAGGGTTAAGTGTGTTTAACAAACAGTCTCTCCTAAATTGTCTGCTACTGTTGTATGACGTGGTTCTCACTGCCATCAATCTGCAGATCCATCTTGCATACCTCTGTTGAAGACTTCATCCTGTGCTCCTGGGTGGTCAGTCCCCTCGTAGTAGGAGTGGCCATTGTGAAGGAAAGTCCCCACGGCGCGGCCCTGGCGCGCGTGTCCCACGGCGTCACTGAACACCTTGTTGATCTGCTCCTCAGACGGCATCCACCAGTCGGGGTTGGAGGTGCAGTGCATCCTAATGAACTCTGCAGCAAAACAGGCAGGGATAAAATGCAACTTGTCTTTGCAGCATCTGCTACTGCCCAGGTGTCAAAAGCTCATGGGAAGTAAGAGAGGAGGTAATTGCTGCTCTACTTAAGCAGAAGTAAAGCCTTATGGGGGATGCCATGATAATGCCACTTGGACCCGTTTCATTTCTGCACAAGTGTGTTTCTCCACATGCAGTGTATGTTGTTATTCCTGAACTACCTATGTGATTTGTGGGACCTGGATGTAAAATCCCTTCTTGTGGAAATACAAAGAACTAATCAGAAGTGAAGGCTGTGATTCAGCATATGCAACACATGTGGACGCTGACATGAGCCAGGACATAATTCATTAGAAAGCTGTTGGTATCTATACCTCAAGGTGATTGCTGTTGGATCTTTCTGACCTCCCTCTGCTGGCTCCTTCAGCACCTGCAACCTGCAGGGGCCCCCAGACTGCCAGAAAATGTCACTGCCATTATTTCATATTGGTGCCCTTGTCTGTTTGGGATATCTTTCCTTTCAAGTTCTGCTATTTTCATCTCCCTGTATTTTACACCTATTTTTTCAGAGACTAACTTGGCATTAGAAACAGCTAAATGAGATCAGAGGGCTGATTTGGGGAGCCTTGCAATACTTTTCAATGCAGGAGAAAATGAATTGTACTGCATGTATTTTAGCTATTTAAATATCTGGTGCTGCCACATACAGCTATTTGTATGTGATGATTACATTTTTTTATAATTTATTTTTCTGATTCTTTGACGTGCTATATGCTAGACTTGCAGAAGGTGCCCTGCCAATTCTGGAGTTGTAACTGCTAGACATAGCTCAAATAGGTGAATTTGGACTTTGAAACATCCAAATATGATTTTAAATGTGAGGGCATCTTATTAGAGATATTGGATACACTGAACTGATATAGAAACTGAGCTGCTTATTTATTCTGTAACATTAGTTATTCCCTCATGCAGAATTGTGTGTCCCAGGATATTTTTAAATTCTATTTTCTATTGTTGACAAGCCAGCAGCACAATAAGTGTTGTAAGGTAACTTCATTACTGTCACCACATCTCCAGACAGGGAATGCTGTGCTTTTACATGAGTTTCTGTGCCTGCAAGGTATCTCATCTGTTGGACAATTAGGATGTGATTTTTGCATAGCTCCTCCAGCAGTGTGTCTGCAAAAGAGATAGCAATCTCTGTTTTAAATTCATTCCCCTGGAAATCCACACAGGCAACAGTAATTCCTACCTAGTTATGTTCACATGTGCCCCCACACACTTGTCTTTTTCTCAGAGAAATGGTTACCACATAAAGAAGTAATGCTAAAATTTAAGCATGCCAGAATGTTTTAAAATTGGCTCCATACACCAGTCAGTTGTAGGAGTATATTAAAAATGTTTATGTATATATATTTAAACTCTGAGTGCAGACAGAGAACCAATTTGCACTCCCTGCTATGGTGGAAAGGCATAATTAGCTGTGTTGAGAATTAGTCAGTCAGACACTTGTTACCTTGGCTTGTAAATGAGTAGGAGCTAGTGGCCAACTTTCAGCACTGGAGAAAGTTGTCAAGTTCCCACCTACGCATGAAAGCCCAAAGGGAGAGCTGTCTCCTCTGCTTTCTTAGCTGGTCATTACATACTGCATGTTTTGACTTCCTCCTCAAGCTTCTGAAAATTAAAGAAACTGCCCTTTCTCTTTCTCCCAAGGAGTGCTCCCCACATTCTGTGTGTGCAGGACCTCAGAAAAGAGAGTGTCCACGAGCAAAATTCCATGTACAGGTGAATCTCCTATTAGTCTTGGGAGGCAGGTGAGAGAAAGGGGAAGAAAAGGCTATCAACACTGTGCTTGTGCATAAATTATTAGGTGATACTCAAAGTAACTTAGTAAATGCTGAAGTACTTGTACCCAGCCTTCATTTTCCAGGAGAACATCTGGGCCCCGAATCTCTCTCTCTAGACCTCTGCAGCATGGTGTGCGATGGACCTGCCCTTCCAGTTAGCTCAGAGAGAGTTCTGGTAGTCTCATACAGCAGTTTAAAAGATTATTTTGTAGTACAAAAAGAGTTTGTTTTCCTAATTTTTCTATATGTAAAATCTGAGTTAATTACCTGGTTACATCAATGTACCCTAACCTTGTTGGATTCTTCTACCCTAAATGGGAAGAGCCCCATATATCTGATGTGTATAGCCACTTCGGACTCCAGTTGAATGAGTGAAGATGTTTTTATCACTGACTGACCACAAGACATCTTTTTACACTGCATTGATTAGTAGAACATTCTTGAGTTTAGTTCAACCAAAATTCCATGTATGTGCTAAAATAATACTATAAAGTTAACTATGAGTTAATTAAAGAAACAATAAGCATATGCATTTATACAATGTAGATGTTGAAACTAAAAACGTATTTTTACTTTGGCATTAAAAAGTCCTGTTTTGTATGTTTTATTACAAAGCCTGCTACTAGCCTTTTCAAACAATTTTAGGAAGCCAAAGTACACAATATTCTTTTCAATTTGTACCCTTTCTGTGCAATATCCTCACTCTCTGACATTGTGAAATGCTTGCAAAACTCTCCTTCCTTTTCAGGCTAAACATGGGGAAAAGTTGTTCCCTAACATTTTCAGGCAATGTTGCATCAGTATGCTAAAAAGTAAGTTAAATTCTTGACAACACGCTTATGTAGACTTTGTAATTAAACTGGAGATGTTCTTGACCCTAGAAAATATTTTCAAACCTACTCTGAAACAGCTTCTAACCCCAATGATGCACTGTGTTCTTGTGCTTCACATCCTTACTAGACATTGGACTAACTAATCCTTTGGTTAGTTTGCTGTGTATTGGTGTTAACAAATGTCCTGAGTTTATTCTAAAAGAGTGTAATGAGGAATGTCTGGTTTTGCTTCACTGCTTTTTAAAGCGTATTAGTGTCATGTGTCCTTGCATTTGGGGTCCCCTCTTCAAAAAGAGGCCTTGTTTTTTCCCATCAAAAACACCCCAAACACATAAATTATACATACATACATACATACTAGTATGTATGTATGAAAAGAAAGTGGAGGGTTTCTGGGTGCTTGTCACCTGCCTGTGAAACCCCTTCTAGTTGTGCAACTGTCAGCCAAATGCTTCTACTGAGCAGAGCCAATGTGGTGAAATGAGATCACATATGGTGGACACTGAGCGAAAAGATGCAGTACCTCTGAGACATGTTACTTTAACTGGATCCAGAGGACGTCTTTCAGGACCTGTCTCTCCTGACTGCACTGACCTTTTCCTTTTTCCAAGGCCGCATGAGTACTTAAGCTCATCGGTTGTGAAAACAAATCTGATGAGATAGCGAAGGAGCCGTCGTCCATCTTTCTTGGAAGAATTTACAGCCTCATCCCACTGTTTACTAGTGATGTAGACAGGGTAGTTGTTCAGCAACTGCTTACTCCCCTGAAAAAGTGAAATATTTCTGTTGCTTATTTTTACAAGGCAAATAAGTGAAGATGTCAGTTGCAATAAAAGATACGTCTCTAACTATCCATGATACTGACAGTGAAACACAACCCAAAGTGAACGCGCAATTGCTCTCACAGAGAGCGAGTGCTTCTAAAATTACATTTCCATTTTCTAGAACACAGATTGGGTGAGGTACAATGAATATGGTTTTTGAGTGCTGTAGCTATTGATAATTTCCACTTTCACAAGCAGGCTAAAAAGAGTTAAGAATCAGCAACTGGGCATACTATTTAAGTGTAATGTTTCTTCTCAATATGGTAAAATGCATAAAAAGGGTCTTTGAAGAGCATGATCAAATGGATCACATCATCACAGCTGATAGTTCCCTTCAGAGGTGACTCTTTTGGTCTATTTTTATAATAAATTTATTACTTCTGTAGAACACACCTGAAACTTGACAGCAATTATGTTACTGTGGGAAATGTAAAGAAAATAAATAAAGGAACTATGAAAACTAAAAGCTTCATTATTATTAATGAATGCTGTATTAACTCAAATTATAGCTTTAAAGAAATGCCACTGTGTCAGCTGGAAAGAAATTTTGCATTTAACCTTCATAATTTGTGTGCTTCAAAATTCCAACATTAAATGAATGCTGTGGGACTAATTATGGGGATTCCTGTAATCCACACACATTTATAAGCCCTCTTAAGTCAATTGTACCTAAATTGTATTTAATTCTTAAATGCTATAGTTCAGGATTACCCAATTAATGTAAGATGGTACACTTGAAATAATTGAAGTACACAGTAAAAACCAAAACCACACCCTCCTAGAGACTCATTCACTTTTACAGCTGCACCTCTTTATCAAGACACATAATTCTGAACCCCAGTGAGTGAACTCTGTGTAGCTCGGGTTCCACAGGAGCTTGCACTGAGCAAGAGAAACACAAGTTGGATGCTCAGCCACATGCTGCACTTGTGGGCAACTGCTGCCAAAATTCTCACTTCCAGGTCTCTGATATCTGAAAACTATGGTAAGGACTACAGTTGCCTTCTTTGACATATTTATTATAGCATCTTGGGAGACAGCCTGAGAGCATCTTTTAAGTTTTTTGCAGGTTTGATAAATATATGGAAGATCGAATTTAATGAAGACTGTGCTAGATTATCATTAGAATAATCTGTATGATCTGGAGTCACACCACCTCCCGTTGGGGTTAGCATCACTAGGAGCTCAGCCTGTGTGACTGCTACTTGTTTGCCTTGCTACAAACTGCTGGCAAAGACAGCTGCAGACAAACCCAAATGCTGCAAAGGAAGCCAAAGTGTAAGGGGAGAGATGGCTTTTGTCTCTCTAAAGGGCCACTCCCCCCAAACACCTCAACACTTCACTCACTCCCCTGTACCTGTAAATTCAAGCTTGTAACCCCTACGAGAAAAACCCTCCACCTATAGTCTAGCCCTGTTATAGTTTGGGGCTTTCTCTTTGCACTTCATTATCTGCTCACTGCAAACAGGTCAGGGTCAATTCCTGCCCCTCCATTCATGACACAGGCAGCTGCTTTAGGTTTTGCCCAATACATGAACCCCTGGGAAGGCAGTAATAAACCTGAAGAGCTCTGCCATGGAAGAACATTACAGTCCAGCTCCTTGTCCTCTTCCAAAACTGAAGGAGCTGGGGAAGTAAGAGGGGCAGAGGGGGAGCATGGAAAGCTCTTTGGATGTAATACACTCTTATGCTGAAGTAATTGTGACCATTCTGCCCCAGGGGGAGCGGGCATGAGTACAGTAATTTCACGACTATAAGGTGCACCCTTTTGACTAAAATTTTCCCTCAAACCCAGAAGTGAGCCTTATAGGCCGGTGTGCCTTATCTGATCTACAAAGTTCGGAAAATTGCGAACCTGGAAGTGCGGTCTGCAAACTAAGCCAGGACCCGCGGGAGCTGTGGCCGTGCGGGGGAAACCGGGAACCGGCGTGACTGCCGGGCAGGGAGAAGCGGGGGGAAGCGGCGCGGCCGCGGGGAAGTGCCGAGAAGCGCCGCAGGAAAGCACTGAGAAGCCGTGAGAAAGTGCCGTGGAAAAGTGTCAAAAAAGCGCCGTGAAAAAGCGGCAAAAAATCGCCACGAAAAGCGGTCAAAAAGCGGCGAAAAATTGCCGTGAAAAAGCGTCGAAAAATCGCTGCGAAAAGCCGCCGAAAAGTGGCGAAAAATCGCGGTGAAAAGCCGCTGAAAAACGGTGAAAAATTGCAGCGAAAGCTGATGAAAAACGGCGGAAAATAGCGGCAAAAAGCGGCGAAAAATCACTGCGAAAAGGTGGCGAAAAAGCAGCGAAAAACTTTGCAAATTGAGAACCTGCCAGTAATTTGCTACTTTGTTGCGCGCCGCGTGCCTCCTCGCTGCAAAAAAATAGTGCGCCTTATAGTCCGGTGCGCCTTATCTGAGCTACAAAGTTGCGACTCTTGGGTGGTGCGCCTTATAGTCCTGTGCGCCTTATGGTCGTGAAATTACTGTACTCCCTTGGCTTGTCCCACTACATCAGTACAAAGGACCATGTGATACTCATGCCGGTACTTAATTTTTTTTCAGCAGCTAGCTTCACATCCCTCTTATATAAAGCCAATTACTTCCCTACCTTGAATTCTGAAACCTTTTTTTCCTCCTATTTAAGAAACACTTTAGTGAAGAAGCAATGACCATTCTTACTGATACCACTGCAAAGCATAAGCTGCAGGTAACTGTAGGTACTGTCTGGCTTTTAAGCCCTGTCAGGCCTGGCTTATGCAATGCAAGCTCATAATGGCACAGGGTAAGGCTCCAGGCTTGCTCATATGCATTAAGGACAGATGCTCATGTGAGCTTTGCTAAGCAGCAAGCTACCCTAGAAGCTATTTTGTTTATATATATAGCACTGATCAAAAGAGAGTGCAGAAAGGCCCAACATCTAGATTTCATGAGAGCTCACTTTGCTATTAACTGAGGAGAGGGTAATAAATTTTGCCTAAGTCCTCAGCCTCAATTTCATCACACTTCTCTCTTGTTACCCCTGAAATGTAGGATATTTTTCCTCATTCTTCTCTAAGGCATGATATAGTGTTATGCTACTCTGTTAAACAATTACTGGATTCCTACTACAAATACACTTTCATTGTTTCCTCGGAAAGTAAAGCACTTCTGGGCAAAACATTCTCAGTAAATAAATGATGTAGTTTGGTGTGTCCAGCAGACATTAAACTAAAACAAACATAAAACCTCCCAGAAATGAAATAAGCAGACTCTGAAGGAAAAACCAAAATACAAACGTATCTCTGCTTGTATTTGTACATGATAAAATTTATAAATAAAAGATAAATACCTGTGTGTTTAATTGAATAAAAAATGCTCTCACACTATGACAAGCTATTTCTTGTGAGACATTACAGAACAGCCTCCGTTTTTGCAGTACTTGAAAATTTTAGTTAAGCAAAAGAGCATTAAAAAAAGTAAAATGAATCCTTGGAATATACTTGAATGATAACAGCTAGTGATAAATATAAATATGTATATATCAATTTGTACAGGATAAAACTGGATGGAGGAGCAAGGTGATACACACCCTGAGCTGCTGCACAACACGTGCAGCCACTCACAGTCACCCAGCTCCAGCTGTCACCAGGCTAGCCCCAGCCTAAATTCTGCCCACAAATGTGGTGTTTCTGAAGAAAGAGAGAAAAACTACACAAAGCAAGGCAAGTACACCTGGTGCTGATGGAAGTAGTTAGGTGCTGCTCAGTAATGCAATTCTAGATTATAATACTGATGTGTTTCCTCCATTTGGGGATTACTGTACTTAAGGACAGTTTTAAACCTATTTTTTACTACTAAATGCCTCCTGCTTTATTTGCCTACATGTCTGTAATGAATTATCAAGCCTAAAGAGGTGTAGCTTGTTTTCACTGTACACTACCTCGGTTGGATGGTCTGTTGGCTGTGGTACCATAAGCTGGTTGTGATGCTGAAGTACAGTCTTCAAATAATCTAAAACCGTCTGGCAGGGCACTGCAGGAAACAAATTGCAATTACTGTATATTAGCTATAAGGAACAAAAATAGAACAACAATATCAATTTCAGCAGTTAAGTTAGTATCTATTTTCTATTTCTGTGAGATTTATTTCAAATAGGAAATACTTCTCATTTTGATTTGTGCAGATATTTCATTTAATGAATGTGCATGTATTGTATTTCCTATACTGAGATCTCTGAAATTACTTTTATTTTCTACCCATTAGTTTTCAAAGGTTTTTTTCCCCAGCTTGAAATTCTAACTACTGCAAATACAAATTAGGTCAGCAATAATGAAAATAAGAAAAAAAAAAATCTGTAAATACGGTAAAAATTCCAAACCATACAAAGGAGAAAACATTTCTTGGACCTAAATAATGCATAGATTAACATGCAAATATGCTCAAATGTTTTTCAAACTATGGTCTGATTAAATATACTAAAGAGATTCAATGACTTGTATACCTTAATTTCTACTCTCTGCCTCCTCCCAAATTTGTTGTAAAACTAGGTGTTAGCAAATTGCTTTACTTCTATTTGCCCTCATCCTCCCCCTTTTCCATTCCCATCACCCTCATCCATTTCAGCAGTGGTACCAACATCCTATTCCCTTCTGTTGAGGTGATAGGTTAATTAGGGATGATTCAATTATGGGTCTCTCTTAAGCAGATGCTGCCACATCCCTGATTAACTCTGGAGTATTTTTGAAATACAGCTCTTTTCTCCTGAGCCTGAAACACCATAGGAGAATTAAACAGATATTAATCTAACATTACAACTGATTTGTGCAAGACTAAATAAGCATAGTTTTTAAGGTACATGATGACTCTCACATTTTGTATGGGTTATTTTTGTGAAGTATTCAGATTTAATCATAACTTCAGCTCAAAACCCAGAGGAAATATTTGCATTCTTGGTTGGTTTTTTTTTTTAATTGCTATTTCTTGACATTTTATTGTTTCTTTACACCCGAAAAAATGTGGTGTTTTGAGCTTTGTCTTAAGCTGGCAATCTGAAAGCAAGCACTGAAATATCTGAGAATGTATGAAAGTACTATTTATGGATTTTCCCTCTTTCCTTGGCATTCACACTAAACAGCTACTATGCCCCTGTCCAGCAGACAGGGTGCAGAACAACATTACTCTGTGCAAAACAGACCCTTCACTGTGGGATAAGAGGAGTTACATCAGCAGTCTGCATACAGAAGTCATGCAAAGTGCCTGATATGATCAATAAATTCCTATGTTATTGCACCCCACATTGACTTCTCTGTAAAAACAACCCATCAGTGTATTTACTCCTGCTTCTGTTTTTTCACACAGTAAGTAATCTCACTGCAGGCTATCCAAGGAAGTGTTTACCTGTGTTCTTCCAAGGGGATGGGGCTCAAGGGAGAAGACAACAGGAAATTACTTAACCTGTTGTGTCCCTAGCAGATGAAGTACACCTCTACTTTAACTTCATGCTGCTGCTAAAATGCCTTCTCATTACCAGGGAGAAACATGAAAGTACTGACCAAAGCTTGTAAAAAATTCTATACTCATAAAAACAGCAGTGTTTTGAGCACCGTGTTGTATGATTTTTTAAATCACACTGGACTGTGACTGGAGGATGCTGATCACTTCTAACTTTTAAGCCATGACACAGAGAGTTTGCTGTTGGTACAAATAACCTCAGCCTTTCAAACACCAGGTGCTATTTGTAAATCCAAATTTTTTGGGCTGCCACATTAACTGAAGCCTAGAAGAAACTATAAAGAGGGCACCACCAGGTAGAGTTATAGCGTTAGTTTGGTGCAGATGTTCTCTCTGCTGAGAACTGTTTCCTCCAAATCCATCAGGATATGTAACTTTTTAAGAGCCTGGGGGTACCAGCTGAGAAGATGAATATTCATTTAAATCTACTAGTTTATTTATTTTGTTTATGTTTGACGTGGTCTCTACAGGGTTAACAAGATCATAACCTCAAGGGCTGATACTCTGCATACTTATGCAGGTATCCACTACCAGGACATCACCAAGAGGGATTTGTTCCTACCGTAAGTAGTGGGAGAGATACCAACATGGAGATAACACTTGTTAGGATTTAGTAGAAAGCCTGTGGGGAAGCAGTATTTTCCTGCCCATTAGGGAAGACGTTTCTGAAGCCTTTACTTTCTGAAAGTGCCAGCATCTCGGAGTGGACACTGGAGATGGCAAAGTAGCCTGGCCTGCAGAGAATGAAAGGGCAAGATCTTTGCAGGAGCTAAAGGGCAAGGAGGAGGAGGGAACAGGGAACCTGGTGTGCCAGGGAAGGCTGTTCTGGCTAAGATGTTAACAAGGACACATGTAGGAGGCGGCAGGTATTTGCTGTTATCGATCCAAGTTGAAGACTTTGTTGTTATTCTAGGTACCTGTATGTTGTAACAAGTGCTTATTCAGCACAGCTTTCTCTGCAGAGAATCATAATTTCTAATAAATAGTTGAACAGTGACTCTGGTGGTCATGCATTGTGCCGATGACAAAATCCTGGCTACGATCTCTCAGCCTGAGCTGCTGCACACCACAGTGACTCCCTGGACCAAATCTTCCTTGTAACAGATAGCATCAGTGGGTAAAACAGAGTAGAACTCAAGTAGTCATCTCCCAGCGATGCAGTTTTTACCCACAGGAACATAAACCTTATTTCAAGTCAGCATTTTGTTTTCCTTCAAACCGGGGTTTACAAAATTTTTGGAAAAGAAATGGAAAATGCTGCTTACTTGTTACATACTTAATGGCAAAGTAATTCCCTCTTCTCTTTGTTAAACCCAACACTGACCTTCCAGAGGTGCTGGGCTCCCTCTGAAAGCAGAGTCCCTACACCTACTTACATGTCTGTACAGCTGAGGGCCATGGGTCTGTTGGCCACACTGTGCATCAACACCCAGGCAGAAAGTCACGGCGTCTTCCAAAAGCCTTTCTCTGTGCACATTTCCCAGGGGCTGAAACCAAGCACAGTGATGTTCTCTGTGCCCCAACACACAGAGATCAGCCAGGTCTGTCACATCTCATCTCCCTCTCTCACCTCAGAGCTACCTTTGCACCGCCTGCAAGCTATGACTGTATGCTTTTCCTCATGGATTAAAGTATTAAAAACATGGGCTGTAAACAGTTTCATAAAAAAAAAATCCTTCCAGAAATTCAACTGCATCATGGCAGTTTTCCCAAATTTCCTGATACAAATATATTTGTATTTTTAAATCATGTTTTGTAATATAATGTTATGTAACACCCTGAATATCTGCAATACTTATGAACCAAACTTTTCATCTCATCAAAACCATAATTTGGCAAGACGTTGCCTGGTACTAATGCCATTATTCTGGCTTAGCACTCTATTAATTGAAGCTGGCATCAGCTGTGCAATTAGTTTGCCTGGGCTCAAGATCAGGCCAAAGAAACCACCCCCATCCCCCCATCCAGGACATCTCATGTCTTTAAAAAAAAAATCAGATACTATTTCCATCTTTCAGTCTTCTGAAGCATCCAAAATATCACAAAGCGTGAAGAAAATTTATGCTCAGAGTTGTCTTTTTCATGTTTGGTTTAGCTCCTGAAGTGAGTTGTCCAGGCCTCATGGTTTTGAAAATGTAACACTTTGGTGGTAGCTGCCTAGTGCCTTTGGTAATAAGTTGATGTGCACTTAGGGATGAAAAGCTGGGGTGCCCAAGCAGCTACTGCTCTTCAGCTGTTCCAGCATTGTTCAGCTGGGACAGGCAGCTGAGGCTGCAGTTCCACATGAAGCTGCTGATGAATGTGTGGTAACACCCAGAGATACAATGGAAATGGAAAATATTTCTACCAATAGTTTACCATCATCATTATATTGGACTGACTGCATCATGTTACCCTTCACAAGTACCAGAACAGAAATATTCAATGAACAGTCCATATTATAGATAAAATCTATTTCCATCTGATAATGGCCCAATACTGTTGTTAGAATATCATATTTTTCCTTTATTTTGCCAAGGAAAGGAAGCCTTCCCTAGACACTGCTCCAGATTTAATTTTAATTATTAATTTACCACTGATCCAACTGCTTTTTACACATCACCATTAACTTGCCATCTAATCTATTTGTTATGTTTCTAACTGTTCCTTTACTTCCCCTCTAAACTGGTTGGTTTTGTAACTAACATTATACTTTTCCTCCTAGATAGTCTTTTGGGGCCTTCAGTATCATGGTTTTAATGTTTCCCAATTATCACCTTCTCAATTTTTTTTTTTCTTTTTAAACTTTTGCCTCCAATAATGGTTTGCAAATTTCTATGAAGAACCAAAAACATCTCCATTATTGGTTTGAGCTGGGGTTTTGCTCATTATAAATGTTACTGGGACACAATCACTTAGAATGGTATCTGTCAAAATGAGAACTCTCATTTTTCCTCCCAAAAATGCAGCCTCCAGTGTAAAACATTCCAGGGCTGTTTATATTGCCAAAGCACAGCACTGTGAAGAGATGCTTTGGCTTGCTGTAAATACGGCACCTCTCCAAAGTAAATAAAGTGAATCTCCAACCTCTCCTGCAGCATCAGACAGTCCCAGTGAGAAGGGATGGCTCACCCCCAGTTTGGCTGCCTGTCTCTGCAGTGGCCTCAGCCCCATGAACAGGCAGTAAGAAATCTGGTTATTCTGCTCATTAATAACATTTCGTGCCCTGTAGCTGACACTGGCCAGCATTCCTCTCGCTGCTCTGTAGAAGATGAATCCCTTGGCCCTCAAGACCATTTAGCTCTGACTCACCAGTGAGGAGGACAATTGGGAAGGGTGTACATCTATACCCACCCTGCTCAGGCCAGCAGCTGTTAGCTAAGACTGGCTCAGCACTGCACTGTGTCCTCCTTCACCTGACCTTGAGCGACGCTTGCCTCCGAGTTCATTGCAGGGCATTTCTAAATTGATGCTCGACTGTCAAAAAGATGTAACAAATGATAGGGAATGTGCTGACGAACCACAGGGCTGTGTGAATTTCTTATAACATTAATGGAGATGCCTTTGCTGCCTGAGATTTGGACAAGTGTGCATGGCTTGGATTATTTTAGCTCATACGGTCATTTATTTCAATGGTCAGCTGAAAGCCAGCAAAAGCTGCATGGATGGTCCACGAAGTCAAGTTGTTTGGGTGTGATGAACTGGAAAAACAGCAAGGGGCAAGGAGAGATGGGGGAGGAACTGATCTCAGTGCTCAAGAGCCTGCAGAATTGGATATTTGTGACTGGATGGTAAAATAAAAGCAGCACTCATTTGTAATGAAAGCATACAGCAGAAATCAAAAGAATTGACACAATGTGTAGGAGGGTGTTAAAGATTTCCTAAACTGACCTACATGCCAGCCAAAAACAGGGAAGGGAGAAAAATTAAAGCAAATATCCCATTACTTTAAAAATCCCTCTCAGCTGTGTTTTCCAGGCAAATAATTCAATTTCTATAAATCTACATCTGAAAAGCCATTGTACTTTTAATTTTCTTTTGCAATAGATTTCTTCCAGAAAAAAGAACGCTCCTCTCCCATATGCCCCTGGGATGTACACCTCTGCATAAACAACAGATTAAAAGAGGTAAAACAAGACAGCTGCGAATCTCATTTAAGTGATGCTGCCACATGCTCCTGTGGCTTTTATTTTTGCCTGTGCTCTCTCACTTTCCTTTAACTCATTAGAAGGAGACTCTTCTTACGATCCTGTTCAGCAGTGAAGTCTTTGGAAGGGACATCCTCTGTAAACCCCTCTACTACACATTTTTACTGCTGGTAACTACCAGGGAAACCAAGAAATCCCCTGTGAGAAGGGAGAGCAGTTTGTGTCACTAAAAAACAAATGTTTACTTGCAAAAGCCAAACCAAAATTGAGACCTGGGAGTTCATCCTTGCTGAACTGCAGCTCTCCAAAAAACTCCCACCAGCTCCAGTTTCTCAAGTAGACTTAGAAACCTGATCTCCCAAATTCTTGTGGGTTTGTATCCAGAAACACAGAGAAAGCAGATAAAGCAAGCCCTGGTCTGCTGCAATTACATGTTTCAATAAGTTTTTGTACTCAGGTTGGTTTAGCAAAGCTGTCTCCCCCAGCAGCAAGCAAAGCTGTGCTACAAATTCAAAAGGGTTCTTGTACCAAACACTGGCTGACCGTGCTCGAGGCTCTCTCTTCTCACAGTAACTTCACACTTTGAAGATGAACAGCAGAACGAGGCCACAGATCAGACCAAAACATCCAGAACATCAAGGGAAACCAAAGAAGTGGTTAAATGTGAACATCAAGAAAAAGGACAAAAAAAAAAAAGGACATGAAAAAGTGTTCATCATAACCCTTGATGGCTGGCTTTATCTGTGCTGTGGCTGTGGTAGCTCTTTGGAAACATGAGGCTCTGAAAGTATAAAGGAGACAGGATTTGTAGGGAAAAGTAGTATCTTTTATTAGATCATCCAATAGTCAGGAAGAAGAGTCAAGCCTTGGGCATACAAAACCTCCTGGCAAACTTGTCTGAATTTTTCAGTTACATTGATATAAACTCTACCTGCAAATCCCACTTTGCTTTGGCTACCTCCAGCCACCATGAATGCAGTCTCTATAGGTGACCAGGACTCAGCATTTGAGGGGGTTTTCCTTCCCCATCCCTCTGCTATTTGCTGGAGTTTTTTTTGCTGCTGGGCTAACAAAGTAAGAATAATCATTGCATGTATCACACATTGCTTCATTCACTTACTAATTTATACCTTTTCATTACTTTCAGACTGGTTTATCCAAAACCATGCAGCAAAGCTGGGAGCACCAGGAGGCAAACCCTAACTCATGATTATAGACTTTTGCTTTAATCGCCTGGAAATATTTTTGCCCTTTCAGGTAAAAACGTGTGAGAAAATTATGCTGATAATAATGAACTGTTTAATATCCTCATGGTTAAAATCCACATCTTGTATGCAACTCCACAAATATATCTTTAAATTCACTAATAGGAAAGAATCACACCACAATAATTTCTATACAGAGGTAAGAAACTAGGAGACACCTTTCTTTTCAAGTGGATAGAACACTTTTTTGTTCTCAAAGCTCTCAAAACCTTAAAGAGCCAATGATAAATTTACCAAACTCCTTCCAGGAATTACCTAAACTTTAATTATTTTTCAAAAGAAGACAAGATAACACACTGAATTAAAATGTTTCTCTTCAGTTGAATTGAAAACTGAAAATGTTTGGTTAATATTTTGCCCTAAAAAAAAAATAAATTGGGGAAACTGTACAAGTTGAAAGAAGTTACACTGCTTTAAACCCCAAGCACTGATAAATGATTTTTTCTTCATTTATTCTACAGCTGGAACAATTAAGATTTCACACAAATGTAAGTATTGTTTCAGTCAAATCAAAGGGTTTTTTTGAGAAAAAAAATCTACCCATCCAGCAACCAAAATATATGGGATATTTTATCCATGTAATTGTTTCTCTCCAGTGGTGATCTGCCAAAGAGTGATGCTAGACTATAGGCAAAAAGATCCCCCAGAACTGCAGGGCTTCTACAGCAACAGGGCAGAGTCCTGAAAACTGAAAAATCTTATTTTCTGTGTCCAAAAACTACAGGAGGATATGTCTTCTGTAATATTTGCTAAAAAAGAAAAATGTGTCATTGCCTTTACATCTGCAGAGGAAACACTCTTTTTCGTGGTGAGCCTTGCTTTGCAAAGCTAGAGGCAGAGATGTATAGCAGCAACTATTTTTAGATTGCAAACTCTCATGGATTTTAAAAGGGCTTTTGCATATGGAAAGTAAAAAAAAGAAATGCAAAGTATTTCAGGAGAAGGATAAAATGATTCATATAATACAGCAGAAGGGAGGGGTTGGTGCTTTCATATTCTGCTGGTAGAGCTGCTAGTGGGAACCTCAGTGACTGTGGGGAGGGCATGGTGCACGCTGTCACCACACCACAGGGTCCCCTGCCAGCCTCATCCAGGAACTCTGGAATAGCTGCATCCCACAAGGATGACAAGAGAAAACACTACATAAAACAATCCTGCTCTTTCAGGGGCTGGATGGAGACAGTATGGCAACCTTCATGCTCATCTAGCTGTCGCCTTGGCTGCCTCTCCACCACGCTCATCGCCTTCCCTGCCCCCCTGGATGGCCTGCATGAGGTGGATGAACATGGAAGAAAGTTTGTGCTCTGAGACTACTTTGATGTGATAGATGGTGGCAGACAACACTGACACTCTGCAGAGGGCCTTCTGTCTCCCTCCCAAGGCGTGCGACATCTTGATGGGCAAAAAATAAAAAAAAAGACACAGACATACAGAGCTGGGTATTTCAAGTCACAGAAAAACTTCTGCCAGCTTTTTCAGTAGTAGAAGCTCACCAGGAGCAAAATGAACACTAGAAACAAAAAAACTTAGACACTGCCTTCAGTTGATTTTTGATTAAGTTTGCTCAGTGGTAGCTGTGTGACTGCCTGAAGATCTCTGTCCTACCATGCAGCAAAATCTGAGGGACCTTCTGTGGCTCTTAACACTTCTGCAAACACATGGGTCACTTCAGATCTACCTGGATATGTCACCAGAAAGCAGCAGATGTATCTGATGATGATTTAATATGGGCAGATTGCAGTCCTACCTCCTTGCATATTTCTAATGTTTGTCAGCTTCCTTTGGTACACTGTTAACAAGGAGTTTCATGACTCCTGGGTGGGGTAAAATGACTATGATTATGCATGTTTATCACTTTTAAAGGGAGATTAAGGGTTAGTATGATGACCCAGGTAAATACTTGCTGCTTACCCAGCATTAATCCTAGAAAAATGCAAGCAATCACAATGGTATTCAAATGAAAAAGAACTAAAGAATATGAATATGATTAATTCCAGTCAAAATGGTCTCATGGAAAGCAGATCTTGCCAGACTAACCTGACTGTCATTCTTTGATAAGTGTATAGATTTGCTATACAAGATACCTACTATACAAGATACTACTTGAACTATACAAGATACCTACACTGCTGAAGGGCACGTAACTTACTACTATGAGTTAGCGGATTGCAAAAGTAGCAACACTCAACACCAGCAGACTAGACCATAAATATATACCAGGAACCTGCCACTGACATCTCAAGTATTTGTCATTGCAGAAATCATGTTTCTAGAAAGTCCCAACAAGGACTAACAACACCTTCAATACCATTCAACATTTCCAACCAGTACCAAAAAGTTAATTTAAAAAAAAATTAGAAAAATTCTGGATGATATGGACATTGACAAATCAGCAAACACTGGGCAAGCAGAACAGTCAGAGCAATCAACATTTAGTACATAAACACAGACAAATACAAAGAGTGTACTTCTAGGAAGAAATGTGCACAAAATGAGAAGCTCAGCTGCACAACCCCCCAGGGAAACCATGGGTGCAAGAGAAGAGTCTATTCACCTTTGATCAGGCTCATAGGAACATACTGCATGCATTTCTAGTGCCCAGATTTTAAAGAAGTTAGCAGAAGTGGAGAAAAAAACTGCAAAGAAGGATTCAAGTAATTTGAGGAGTTTCAAACACTACTGTTTGCTTCGTTTATTTAAAATGGAAATTTAGTCAGCTTTCAGTCTGTAAGCACCCTCAATCAGAAAAAGTACCAAGACCTATGGAGCACTTAACCTAGGGCAGCAAAGCAGAAAAGTCAATGGCGAAAAGCTGATTACAGGTAGTCAGGCAGGGAACAAGGCACATATTTTCACTTGGTTCTGGTATAATTAAGCACTGGAACCAAGTGTCAGGTAAGAGATACTGCCACTGCTCACCAGAGACTGGAGGCCTTCTGAAATACTACTTGAGTCAAACACAAGTTAAGCATTAGGGAAAGTCAAAAAAAAAAAGTTACAGTAATTTCACGACTATAAGGCGCACCCTTTGGACTAAAATTTTCCCCCAAACCCGGAAGTGCGCCTTATAGTCTGGTGTGCCTTATATAATGTACAAAGTTGCGAAACTTGCCGGCTCCCGAAGGTGCGCCTTATAGTCCAGTGCATCTTATGGTCGTGAAATTACTGTACTGTGTTCAGTACAAGTGACTGAATGAAAGCTGCCAGTCAGATTACAGACCTTACAGGATCATCTCTGGTCTTACACCAGAAGGTAAGACCCAACAGGAGTTGAAGCCCACACAGTTCCCTTTGTCACACAGTACCAGATGAGATACTAACCACTGCTGAAACCAGTGAGAGTGTGTGAGTTATGGTAACTCTGTATTTTTGGAAGGGGTGAGGGAGCTACTCAAAATTTTGGGGTTTTTTTCCACTGAACAATGCTGCTTATGGGATTGCCAGTATCCCTATGGACCAATGCACAAAAGAAAAACATTATGTGATATAAATAATGCATAATACATCTCTGCTAGCTGGGAAGAAGAATTATGAAGACTACTGCTTGCATTTTGCTCAGATTTTGCAACTGCCTCTACATGATGAGCAGTAGTTGGTTACTGCCTTCTTCTTTTCTGCATAGTTAGCATCTTCGAAGTATTTTCTCTCTTGCAGCTCATGTGCTCATGTGATACTATACATGCTTTTCTGCCATTCAGACACCAGTTCAATTAACTTTTCATGGATCTACCCTAAGCACCTCAAATTCAGACAGAAAACGTACAGTTCCCTAGTGTTTATACATGTCAAAAGCATATTGTATGCTTCTTTCTTTGCTAAATTCCAATTTGCTTTTAGTATTACTATTTGAGATGTATTTTTGCCTGTGCTGAAAGTTTAGAAAATACAGGTCCAAGATACTCTGTTCTTATCCCATACAACTCTTCAAGTATCTTGGCTCACCTGAACAGTGAGAAGTCCTAGTTTAAAGAGCAGGAGAAGCTTTTCACAGAAGAGGTTCCTATTTGATTTCTTTCTCCCAGTGGCTTCTAGGTACTGCTGAACTGGTAAAGTTTTTGTTTGTTTGTTTGGGTTTTTGTTTTTTTTTCAGATTTATTTGAAGATGAATGGGAAGAGATGTATTAATGCTTCTCACTAAGCTAGCAGCAATTTAAGAGAAACTGTTCAAGGTAAAAGCCAAAATTATTTCAGGTAAAACTACGGATGTAACTTTGAATAGTTTCCTTAAGTAACCAAAAGAAGGAGGTCCAAAAGGGAATTAGGTTCATAAGCTGCAATGTCACTTAAAGAACAAGACAGATGAAGAGTAATGAAAGCATATGTTTAAAATTACTATGACAAACCACCTGATATTTGAAATTTGGTATTACAAATACACAAGTACAACACCACCTGAACACACCTTACTAGTGTACAACTCAATATTCAAAGAGATGAGTATCAGCAGGTAATTTTCCACAGCAACGGGAATTTTGGCTGGAAACAAATTCCAGTGTTTAATTAATAAGACTGAAACCTTTAAAAATTACTAGAACTTGAAATAAACTATTACCCACACTATTTTTATCACTGAATTGCAACATTACATGGCAGGGAGATTATTTACCTGGAATGCTCTCCAACTTTCTACGAAGCTCTTCATTTTCTTGTTGCAATGAAATTACCTCCTGCTCTAGCTCTTGACACCGAGGGCAGTAACCTTCTTCCTCTTCCTCCTCTTCCTCCTCTGGAAGTGTAGAAGATGATGGATGACCATGAGATTCCGATGTTGCTGGAGATGTCCATCCACCTAAAGTGTGTACTGGAGAGGCTGAAAGTGGATCCACATCTGCCAAATGGCTAAAATCATTTATTGATGAGGTGTTCTGAGAAGGGAAGCTCCCAGAAAGCAAATAGTTCTGAAGGGAATCAGTAAAAACTCTCAGAAAGGCTGAGGTTTGTTGTTTCTTTTGCATATACTGCATCTCTATGTCTAAAATGTCTGATGTCTGACTATGGACCATTTTCCCGAGCTGACATTGCTCTTGTCTTTCACTATAATTTGGGTTTTCCTGCTTTATACAAGAAATCATGGACTGAGAGTGATTGTTGTCCAGTAGTTTTCCACCACAATTTAAGAGACTTAGAACCCGGCTGCATTGTTGAGCAAAGGCATCCAGAATCATTCGACTCTCTGCAACAAAAGAAAAGATGAATCATAGAAACCTAATGCAAAAGGTTATGGCAGGCAGTAGCAGCTAGATGAATGTACACAACTGTTTACAGTAGCATGCATTTTATTTCTGAACACATTAAAATTATGGCTTCTGCTTTAATACTTCTGCAACACTGTGATTTAAAACAATCCTGACTCTGTTTCTATTTTGAGAATGCCCTTATACCCTTGCTGTTAATCAGAAATGCATTGTGATGATAGACACTGCTTACTGACATCTTTCAGAGGGATTAAGTCAGGAAAATGGGGAAGAAAATACAAATTACATCCAATTTGTTACAAGTTCAAGTAAGTACTGCCCTGAAAGCCTATTTTAAGCTGCTGGAGGGCATTATCTGTACATATTTGTAGGGCATGGCACCACACCTTTGTCCTATGCCCAGTTCCTCTCCAACAAGTCTTCCAAGCTTTGTTTTTTCTTCTTTTTGTCTTTGCTGCACTTATTTCACATTGGACACAGGACACTCCATGCAACTGACCCTCAATTCTATGGACTTTGCTTCTGTTCCTGTTGCTCTAGGTTCCAGATACGTCCAGAAATGACTCAGAGTGATAAGCACAAACTCCTTAAATAAAGCTAAGGCATCCTACAGGTTTGTGGGCAGGCCAGTATGGCACAGTGGAGAGCAGAGTTCTCCAAGATGCTCTGCATACAATCTACAAGGGGCTGTGCAGCAGTTCCTGGAGACAGCAGCTCAGCTCTGGAAGTAGGAGAGGGATGCCATGCT
>PYHW01010703.1:4037722-4059280 GCA_013186435.1 Turdus rufiventris
CCCCGCCGGCCACCCCTCCCTCCCTCTCTCATCCTTCACTCCCTTCCTCTCTCCGCCTCCCCGGTTATTAGGGGTGAGATAAATAATACCATAAATAAAAGTATTTGGGAGTCCAGGACCTGTCAGAGTTGATTAGGGCACAGAGGACATTTTCTTTCTCATTATGCAAAAGCATTTCATGGCGAAATAAAAGAGGTTTCGCTGGAACTCATGCATGTCAGATTTCCAGGAATCCGGGAGATTAATCACATTTAACATTATTTGCAGCGTCCCCCCGCCCGCTTCTTGCAAACCGCTTAAATGCGGCGGACGCGTGGGGCGCAGGCTGGTCCCGAGTCCCCTGCTCACGTTCCCCCTGTCGCCTGCCCGGGCCCTTTCAGGGACAGTTAAGAAATAATGAAGCGACGGTGAAAGACAGGAGGAGAATGAGATGCCATCGAGAGACGTTTCTGAGAAATGGTGGAGATCTGGGTGAGATGGGAGACAGCTGAAACCGAATGATATGTTGAAGAAAAATAAACGATAACAAACTGCTCGCTTGCTCTCTCCATTCTTTTCTGCTAAGCAATTTTGTATTTTGCATTACCATTTCCCTTCTTCTGTCCCACTTCTCGCCTGCTTCTGTTGCTGTAATTTATCAGGATTACAATAAACCCTCTGGCTTGTGGAAGTAAAATTGCAGAACACCTTAGTTGTATTTAAGTGGCAGCAGTGGGAAATCATTCCTCTGTCATCACGTGGAGTTTTGGCCACTTGTTGTGGCCCCTTATTGTGGTCATTGCTCTCCCGTTTCAGCTTTTTTTTTATTTAGAGTTGTGCTCGCTGGTAATGAAACGAAGCAACCCTTCTCTGCTGATGGTAATTAACTCCTGCAATTTTCAGCCCATCTACTGCAGAAAAGTGGAGCTAAGTTCTACAAGCCAGGGATTCTTTTCATACAGGGTGTACCAGGAGCTGGGTTTGCTCTTGGTTTTGATTTTTTTTTGACAAATAGAATAAATCGATTCCTTGTAGCAACCAAAAGCATCTAAGTAAAGGCTAGTGTAATAGAAATCACTTTTTTACCTAAGTAAGATCAATCATAAGTCTCTTTGTTTCCTGCCTGAGTCTGATCACTTGTGCTTAAAAAAAACCAGTAAAAATTGTACTGTAATGCAAATAAAGACTGGAAATATATGTGAGAGAAACTGTTCCTACCCAGAAATTAAATATGTCCTCTACCTTGTCTCGTCTGACTGGCCTCTGCCACAGCAGCTATCAGAGATCAGTACTAAAATTGTATAAAGTTAGTGTTAGGCTCTTAAAAGTTAGATTGAAATAAATCACACAAAATTGCTCTCTCAGGTGTCAACTACATTGATAGCCCTCACTCCTCTTTGGTGGAGATGCCTACCCCTGAGCTCCTTGTTGAAGAAACAATCCTTGCCTAACATGAGCCTCGTAGTGCCAGAGAAAACCAGGGGTGACAGATCATGTCCCCCAAGCTGCCCTCTATACTGGGGTCTGGGCAGGTCACTGGGGAGATGCTGGCTCTCCATGGACAGGAGAGAGAAGCAGGTTTGGAGTAAATGGGGCTCTGAAATGAGGTGGGGACCTCATCTGTGAGGAAAATAGAATATGCACTGAATTTCTTTCTGCTGAGGTTTTAGACAGTGCCCATCACCAACAAAATATCATTTCAGTTGCTTTTAGGAAAGCTTAGCTTTTCCTCTAGTTTGCTCTCAGTGATTCTTTTGGGTATGTATATACCTAAAAAATCTGTTGATGTCTCCCCACCTTTCCTTTTATGTTTTCCCCTGAGTTTCAGATGAGGGACTCTGATGCTGTGGCAAAAAGACTGTCTTTAGTGCCTAATCTGATGGGTTTCTGCAGATCATTCCTGTGATAGAAAAGTGTTCAAATCTGGTTAAAAAGGTCCCACTGTTTCCTTTGTGGAATGTCCTTTTTTAAGGAAGCACCTTTTTGCCTTTTTGCTCCTGAGCTCTGTACAGGTATGCAGCCACCCTTGCAGGAGGACTACATGCCTTTGGAGAGGAGGAGCGTGGCTCTAGACTGCCAAAGAGGCAGGCTGGGTGAAGTGGGGGTCTCCAAGTGTGGGAAGATACTGCTGCATCTGCTGGGAGTGGTTTTGGGCTGCCCTTTTCCATGGCTGCTCCCTGTGGCACAGCCTACTGCTCCCCTGTGGTCTCAGCATGTAGTCATGAAATCATATTCAGCAAACACTTAACTCTGAATTACAGACCCAGTTCGGCTGGATGAAAACAGTTAACACATTGCATTTACCTTGATCAACAAAAAAAAAAAAACAACCCAAACCTTAGCTGATATCAGCAGCTCATTTTTATAAAGCCAAACACCTACACTGTGCCATGACTTGGGATTTGACCCTGAAGAGAAGATGGTGTCTTTTCCTACCTGTTTACTGATTCAAGTTTTCACTGTTTTACTGTCACTGAGGGCTGGAGATCTGTAACAGGATTATTGCAGAGCACTCTAACTGGAAAAATGATGGGAAGTAACTGACCCTTGGAAAAAAACCTAATCAAAACAAAGACAACGGGCACAATGAAAAATAAGAAACCCAACATTGCTGCAGTATATACTGCTCTGCTCCTAGAAATCATCTCAAAGAGAATATTTGTCAGTATATAGAAAAATACCCAATCTAGACACAGGCTATCAATCACTGAACATGTCTGCGTTGAAGGTACTGTGAGGTACTCAAAGAATAAAAGTGTGATTCATCTCTATCTTCCGAGCAGGGGCTAAATCTTGCTCCACTTATTCATGGGAGCAGTGCTCCTGTGATAACTAAAGCATGCAGGATTTGGCCATGAACTGCCAATATTGCTCTGCACATTTGGAGTGCATGATGAGAGCTGAGATTGGCAACTCTCCTCTGTAATCTAAACCACTCTGCAAGCCGGCTAGCCATAATTTGCTGCCCTAAACATTTAACCCTGGCTAGTTAATTTAAGCTTAGCTCAGTTGCTCATGTTTATGGATAAAGAAACAAAAGGGAAGGCATCAAAAGGAAAAGATGACTGTGGAATTCAATATTTCAGCAGCTGTTGATAGGTAAACCTTATTGAAGTGTGGCATTCAAAACCAAGGGCCCGCATTTATGATAATGAGCCTAACAAGGAAATGAGATTGACACAGCAATTCTCTGTTTTTGTTGTCCCCTGAGGTTAGAGATTATGCAGTGCACGGTGCTGTTTTTAGCCTCTTTGGTGATTCCAACTGTGAGAGACAACGCTGTGCATATTTGTCAAGGTTGCACTTTAATCAGGTGACTCAGGAGCTTTTGGAGGCAGAATGTGAACTGCTGGTCTCACTTAAACCTTAATCCACATCCTATGTCAGAGATTCATCAGCCAAGCAGTGCAACTTTTAGCCCCTTCTTCTCCCTTATGCTTACTCAGTGCTCTGCGAACCTGCTTGGAAATAATTGAAATATATCTATCATGGTTACATTGTATTTTGAGAATTACTGGAATGTTTCTCGGTGACATTAATTGGTTTTAAAATATTTTTGTCTTTCTAATTAGTGAAAGATTGATGAGCAGTGGAAAGGGCATTTATACACAGGCAGACACATATTTCCATGCTACATTTGTGTCTTAATAAAATGGTTGCTAACTGGTTTCTTATGCCTAGTAAACACTGGAAAGATAGAAAATATCCTATAACTTCAGGAGGAGAAAATATCCTCTGTTTTAAATGAAATCACATGGTGTAAAAGAAACCCCAAGTCTCCCCGAGGGCAGGAAAATGGATAAATGAATTATTTAAATATAGTTAAAGGATACACAGGAAAAAGTAATGGCTCTGATACCAATGTAGGGAAAATTATTAATATTTTAAGGAATCAATTGTGGACACATGAAAAACTTGTTTTAATTAAAGATAGCTTATATAAAGCAGTTTCAAGCAGGGAGAAACAGTAAAGGATACTTGTTGCTGAGCTTTTTTAGAAATACATAATGGATAAAATGAATGGCATAACACAGTCCAAACTTCCATCTGCCCTAAAAAATTTTCACTGTCTGTGTTGGAGCGTTTTAGAATAGCTTCACCTCTCTGGAGCATTAGCTCTTGCCCTAGCCCTTCCCAAGTTTGGTGCTTTCTCCTGATCTTGGCCATGACCGTGTCATGTGGAGTTGCTCTATATTGCACAGCTGCTCTTTTTTGCTTAGTCCTCATTTTGCACACTTGGCATTTTGAGACCAGCCCCTTGAGAGGTCTGCTGGCTGTGCACCAGGCAGAGCTGGTGTTCCACAGGCTGGGACCCAGCTTCTTGACTAAACCTGAGCAACTCTCTCTGGTCCTGGTGGCTCCCGCCCTTCAGGTACTTTCCAATCTCTCTTGTCCAGGCTTGCGAAAAGGTGGTCCTTGCAGGTCAGAAGTCACACTGAGCTAGAACTCCATTAGAGTGGAAAACTCTGATTTCCCAAGCAGAGACTTCACTGATATTTTGCACTGAACTGTTACGCTTGGGCCCAGCACCCACACAGCTTGGAAGCTGTTCAAAAACACGGTCAAATTTTGTCAAGCAAGCTGTGCACATCAGTTACAATGAAAATACAGATGGGATGGACAGAGAAAAACAGCTGGAAGCAGAATCTTCCTTAAACTCATCTGGATGGTGAACATGACTGTGGTTTAAGTACAACAGGATACACATGATCAGCCTTGTGGTGTCTGCTGAGCAGAGAGTCAACTCAGCTTAATCTGACAAAAAAAATGCCCGAAATTACCAACAGTGATGTAAGCATGGGAATGACACAGGGTTCTTTGCTGAAGTAAGGCTTCAGCCCACATTAGATGTCTTTCTCAGTTTTAAAGAGAGCCTAGGAACAGAAGGGTGCAAATTTTTCCCTGCATTTCCCTTCATCATTATCCTATTTTCAGGCAGTTCCTAAAACTTACATGAAATAATAACAACAGCTTCTCTGCATCCTTAAATGCAGAGTCCAACCACTTCATGGAACTAAAATGAAGGACTTCCTCTACATTAGTAATCATGCAGAAGCAGCACTAGTAATCTTGTGGGAGATCCTAAAAAGCTAGTGGGCAAATAATTTCTTAGAAGTCCAGAAATGAAGAAAGTGATGGGCAAAACCTGGAGTTTCCTGAGACCTCAATTACACACTGACTGGTGCACCCCAAAATGGCTCAGTTGTGAGAGGTTCCAAAAACTTCGAAACATAAACTGAATTGAATTCCACATTAATAGAAATGTGTGGGGAAAGGCAACAGCACATACAGGCAAAATTTTGTGGAAGTAGGGCCAGGAGACTGCTGCCATTTCATGTGACAAGGAATTCCATCACCTTGCAAATCTTTATGCTTTGGGAATGTGTCCACCACACGCTACATTTGCTTAGGGAAAAAAATAAATAGATGAAACCATGTTTGCTCAAGGGTAAATGCACAGATGCTGTATTTGCAGAGGCTTGAGCTCACCTGGTGCATCACCCACCTCTGGCTCTCCAGACACAGAGGAGCTGCTACCAAAAGACATCCAGAGGTGATCTCAGAACAGCACTTCAAATAAGTAATTTTCTATATTTAATTGTTTAAATAAAAAGGATGTGGGAAAAAAAAATGATGAGATGTGTGTGGTTGTCTCAGATAATAATATAAGAATACCCTGGGCATCTATCAGCTTTCCTTTTGTCAGTACTCTGTCAGAAGAATCTCTTTATATCTTGATCATCCTCATTATTATATTCTTGTTTCTTTGCTATGTGATAGTGAGTTTGTGGCCTGCAACAGAAGAACTTGATACCAACAGAGAGGTGAGAGTTAACTTTAGCTAATGCTCTATCTCTGAATCCTTATTTAAAATTGAGGGAGTCTTATATCAGCCACTCTCCTTGAAAGTATAAACTGAGTTTGATGCTGGTTCTGCCATCCTTAGGTAGACTAGATGAGTTCAGAATTTAGATAATTTACATTATTTTCATCTGGACTAACATCTAAAATTTTTTTAAAATCTTCCCAGCAGGTAGAAGAGTGTCTCTTCAAAGAAGAATTTCTTGCTGTTCCTCTACAAACAACCATTTCATTTAAGCAGAATTTAACTTGTTAAGAAAAAAAATCAGGTGGGTTTTTGTTTCTTTTTTGTCTCTGTACTTTTAAAATCACTTTCATTTTTTAGTACTGCGGTTACTGTAATTTTCTTTTGCTGGAGAAAAATTCCTCTCTGGTCAGCTCTATTAACAATGGAGTAGATCATGAGTAATAAAGAAATTGTTGTTTTCTAACACATATATGTATGAAAGCAGGATATTGTGGCTCCTGGAGAATCCAAGTATCAAAAAAGACAGCTGTCCAGGTTTGAAAGAAAATCCACTGCCCCAGTGCATTTAAGCAAAGCATAAGCACAGGCATAGCCTTTCTTTCTTTCTTTACAGTTGCAGACTTGCAGACAGGCACATGTGCCTCCAGAAAACTGGAAAACTAAATATTAAAACCTGACACACATTTAAGATTTCACATGTTCACTTACATAGATTAAAAATGCAAATGAAGCTGGCTTCAATGAGATGCTGACCTGAGATCAAGCTTTCTGAAGACAGGCTCTTTCCACCTTCTTCAGAAGAAAGAAAAAAAGAATTGATAGATTTGTTCACCTGGATGAAACAAAAAAAAAAAAGTGTAAGAACTATTTATAAATATGTATGAATAAATATTTAATTATATATGTGCTGAATGGTTTAGCTGTTGTTCAGCAAATACATAATTTGTTAATTTTGCCTGCTTCCACTGAATAATTTATTCATCAGATCAGCTCTTTTAATATTCACTAGATGATCGGCTGATCAAATCCTGTTAGCTGAATATGTTATTTGATTTTTTTTTTGCCCTTTTCAAAAATCACTTAGTCTATTGGAAGAACATTGCTGTGATTTATTAGTGGTATATTCTACCCAGTCCATGGTGACATTCTTCAAGAGTAACCTCCAAAGACAGTAGATATCTTGTCATATGATATTAAACTTTTGTAATCCTGACACGTATTAGGAGTCTTTGGGAAATAAAACTCCATGTCCAATGGTACACTTTTGTATCTCAAATTCATGACAATACAAGTATGGTGTATTTTATTTTTCATTTGATGATTGAATATTGAATTATTTAGATGAGCTACATCAATCATTCTTCTGTTCTGGTTTATCCAAGTGTCTACCCTGAAGTTTTTTTCAGTACTCTATCTTTGCAAAGGATTTCTTCTAACCTCTAAAATTGCCATATAGCTTCAGAGATACTCTGACATTACAGTGTGGAACAAGATGGAGAAAGGAGAGTGTCTAATCCTTTACAAGTCAGCCTTGAAGTCAGTCATCTTATAGCCCTTTGTAGCTAGAAAAGGACTTCTTACACTTACCACTTGAAAGGGGAAATTCTTAGATTTCGATTGTACTGTCTTCATACCCAGGGAGGTCTGCAGAGATCAGGAAGTAAAGCCATGGTGTCATTCTGTTTGGAAAATTATTTTATGTTTTTATAGTATGCTCTGACATTTTCATAATTTTTAAAGCTTCTGATGACATACTTTTTCTCTTAAGTCTCTTAGGCCAAAGCCTAAATATTCAAATAAGTCTAGCTTTGTAAAAAGGAGGTTGTAAAAGTATAATCAATCTGTTTTTTAAAAAAAGACTTCTCAAGCTAATTCTCTGTAAAACTCCAGTGTAAGACTTAAAGAAATACCAAACAGAAAACAGGGCAGTGACACTTCAAAACTCTGAGACCACCACTCTGAAATGACCTGTGTAATTTTGAGCTGGTGCCAGTCAAGATTAGTGCCGACATCTACTACTCAGATGTGCATGGTACAATCTGTGTGCTACAGCCTAATGTATTCCAGATTTCAAGATGCATGCATATGTAATAGCCTATATAATATTCCATACAAAAATTGCATTAAGAAAATGTTAAAGTTGCCTAGTTCGGCATTTAAAAGTCAGGAAATAAAATTAAGGTTGTACATGCAACATTAACTCTGTTCCCTAGAGCATTTGCCTATGATACAGTCTAATTACATGATCAAATATTATTTCTCAGATTATACAGTATAATATCTACATTTTTTTCATTTTGCAAAGTGTGAGGTGCATTAGGGAGGTTTCAGCTTCACCTTCATATAAAAAGACTTCAAATAAACATGGACTTGTCAGTCTGAAGAAGGGATACCTGGAAAGGGTTATAACAAGGGGTTATAAAAAGAATGAGTGGTGTAGGAAAGGTGGATGAAGAATGATGGGTCAGTATTCCTTCAACAGTAAAAGCTGGGGGAACTTTCATTCAACTAGCAAGTTTAAAACAGGCTTACACATAGCCACACACATAGGCTCAGCACTGTGGACTCTGAGGAGATCCAAACTATAATGCATCCAAAAGACATCAGAGAAATGTATAGAACACAGGGCTGGTGCTGACTGTTGCAGGTGAGCTAGACCTGTCCATGCCAAGAAGTCATTAATTGCTGGTGACCTGGGGCTGGGAGGATCTGCCTGTGAAGGGCTCATGTAATTTTTCTTCTGTTCTTTCTCCAAACCACCGCTGCTAACCATGTTTCAAAGCATGGCAGTTTCCAGTGTTTCCATACAAACTAACCATGACAGTAATACCCAACATTTGGGATCCCTGCCACAAGGAAAGGAGAGGTGAGTGTGACTCCTTGGTCTGTTTACCAGCAGCAAACCCCATTCTCAGAACTGCTCTTTACTGGGGGTGCTTCTGTGCACACCAATAACCCAGCCTAAAAGTTTTGCAGGACTGTCCCTGTAAGACTCCATTCCTGTTCACTGCTCCACACCCAAGCAGGATTTGCCACTAGAACTGGGTGTTTAAAGCACTGAGAGGAGGACAGATGAATCCTCCACAATGTTTCTCAGCCATCTGAGGCATATATATCTGCACTTCAGAGTCTTCTCTCCCTGACTCTAGTGACAGGTACTGATTGTGAGACTGTTACAATCCACTGGTGGCTGGGATGGAGTGTGCTTGGGCCAGCCAGTGATAGTGAGCAACCCTGGCAGCTCTGGAGCAGAGATGTCCAAAGGGACACAGGAGTTGACACACTCTCCAGGTACAGGCTGTGTTCCCACATGAAACACAAAACTGAAAGAGGGCTGTTTCCTACGACAGGGGAGTGTATGTCAGACAGAAATCAGGTGATGACAGCCATGTGATAGACCATATTCACAACCTATTCCATTTACCTTGCATATATTATCTGCCTCCTTCACCTGCACTGTGACTGCTAATTCATTTTTACCAAGAGCCTTTTTCTTATGCTAATGAGGTTCTTTAAACAATTGTTGCTAAAATCTCACTGGCTTGCAAAAGAAATGGTCCTTTATTTTCCCAAAGTGCAGAACAGTCCTGCCTTTACTCCCTGACAGGCCTGAAGTGACAGTGCTGCTCCATTGAAGGTTTAAGGTCTGTTATTTCACTCTTCGTTGGATCTAGAAGTCAGTATTTTGCATAATTGAAGATCATGAAATATTAGTTCTGGGAATTGGATTTTGAGGAAATCTTGACAGATAGCAAGGTATTATGTATAATTAACACAAAATAATCTACAATTAGAAGATTTAGCATATACAAATGTTATTTTTAGGAAACTAATGATACTTTGCAAAACATGTGAGTCAGGATTTTTACACCCTCTGAAGTCTAAGGTTCTCCATGCCTTTGCAGATAAAGCAACATAAAAACAGTGTCGATTTTCACTTTAAAAGACCTGAATTCTTAATTTCGTATTTTGTAAAATGTCTGTAACTCCCTGTAATGTAGATCTATTAACCTCAAGATTATATCTGGGTGAGGCAAAACAAAAAAAAAAGCTGTTCAGTTTTTATTGAGGGAAGAACTTTCTGTATGTGGGGAAAACCAAGCTTGATGTTTTCATCTGCCATGTGACAGTGACTCATACAATAGGATTCATACAAACAGAGAGAGGAAAATAAGTGTGAGAGAAATTACAATCTCGTTGTAAGGACATAAACTAAAGGGCTGACCATATACAGCTGTCCCATAACTTACCTGTATTTTGAAAAAAGGTCATTACTAATTTGGGAAGGGGGTTGTTTTGCCATTTATGTGTGGGGGTATAAAATACAAGCGTTGTATAAACACTCTGCACTGGAACAAATCACTGCACAACACCCTCAGCCCTGGGGAAGGTGTCTCTTGATCCCATTGCACATCTTTAATGCAGAAATTGTAAACAACCCTTGTCTCTCTGTTTAACTTTGCATAATATTTCTCTTTTTTTCCCCTCCAGGTTGGGGACTGACCAGTCCACCAATAGATAGAGAAGAAGCTATCAATCTTTTTATCTCTGTGAGAGACCCAGCTACCAGCAGCTACTGCCTCTGGAGAGCGTGGCAGCCTTGCTCTGCTCACAGTCCATCCATGGGGACCTGTGTGAGTTCTCTGTGGACTCTTCCCAACTTGTAAAGACAATTTCTTTCCAAACCAATCCTGGAGGTATTAAAAACTCATGTCTGCTGGCTGATACTCCACTCAGGGCCAGTTTTGGGAGGACAACTGTCCTGAAGGGCTGACATGGCTGGAAGCAGCTCTGTTTTCCAAGATGTGTCTCCAGTGCCTGTCCTCTACCCTGTTCCATTACTGCTGTGCCTTGCCCTGCACAGGATTTTGCACCTGCCTTGCAGATGGCAATATCACAGGAATACAGCACAAAGACATTTGGGCTAGAATAGCTGGCATGATAGCAAATCTATGGGTGGAGAAAATTTGAAGGCACCTGCAGAGGGCATCCTTCACAACTGTGTGACCTCCCAGCGTTCTGAAAGGTCTACACACCTGAGCCAGCAATATGATGGGGCAAGGCTGTTTCTTTCCAGAGGTGTTGGTGGAAGATGGGGTACAGGCAATATGTACCTTGGCCATGCTTGGGCACAGATAGAAGAGCACTGGAGATGGGTTCTGACTCTTCTTATTGAAGTGTCAGGGTTTTTTGGATGGTAAATCGACTTTTGGTCCAGCAAGTCGGCAAGTTAGTCTGTCAAAAAAACTCCTGAAAAAAAGACTTTCAAATGTCTGAGACCTCCCAGTCCCCCATCTTCAGGAAAAACCAACCAGAGACTGCTTCTTTTGAATATCTGGAGGGAAAAACTAAGATATTTAAAGAGGCACAAACTTATAGATTAATTTTTTCGAACTCATAGAAGCCATTAAATATTTGCAAAGCAGTTTTTCTCTGTAACATTAGATTTGATGGGAATAAATTGGCTGAAAGATGTGATTGCAGGAATGCTAACAGCTGGATTCTGTATGAACTTTGAGTTTAGAGAGTGTTTTCTCTACTCTTCCGTAAAGGAAAAAGCTCTTAGTTTGTAACTTCTGAGGCATTGTAAGTAAATAAAAGATGACATAATTCTTTGCCCTTAAAACTGACTGAAGTAAGATGATGCACAGACACAGATAACTCTGAGCTACAACATTCTTCAGGGCTGACAAAATTCTTGTAAACTAAGACTTTTAAAATCAACAGAATAAACCTGGTTATAACAAGTTAGCAGAGGTTACATGATCTAAATTCTGATTTAAATTGGTCAAATGTTGATACCGAGTAAGAGAATATAAAATATGCTATGGAGAGAATATTGGTAAGACATTCACAGGAAGAACCAGATGAAACTGTGTCCAAACTTTGAAGGGAACATTAGGGTTGTGGGATAGTTGTCAAAACTGGTACTCAGCAAAGCATTGTGACTTCATGTGAGAAGACAAATATCTCAGACCCTAAGTGCTAAAGCTCCCCATCAGAGCATGCACTGACATCCAGCTCCATGCTGTAATGCAAATGGAATGGCTCTGATGCCTCGTCCTTCAATGTTGCATTTCTAAATTCACTGTGTTAAATAGACTCCTGCTATTCCTAACAACAGACCTCATCCCTATAACAGCAAAGAAACAGCAGAAGGTATATGATCTCAAAACCACTATCTGATCTTGTGCAGTCAATAAATGTTGTGGGCTCATATGGCGCTCAGCTCTTCCAAAAAGTAAGGTTTAGAGGTTTACCCCAGACCACATAATAAAGCTGGCAGAGCAGAATATGATTTAGGATTAACACCTGCCATATGGCACTTACTTCTCCATCCTATGCTGCTTCTTGATCATGCTAAGTTAGTCACAGCTCCAGCCGCAGAAATAGGAGGAGTTGTTTATTATCCTCAGCACAGTAATGATACCTCAGGCCACAGTGATAAGTAATTGAAACAACAGGGGTCTTATAGAGACTTAAAAGCAGAGATCTTAAAAGACACAGAAACTGGTGTATTAAATGGAATGTGTAACTAATAAATTGCCAGCTATTTGCAGTATAATACCAATAGCATCCCAAATTCAGTCATTCTAGAGACTTCGACTTCCACAATGCCACTCGATACACTTCAGAATGCAAAACTCCATCAAGATGAGGCAAAAGTAATAGCAATAGTAATAATCATAGTAATAACAACAACAACCAATGTTACTCACACTTACTTTGCTCTAAAAAGATTTCGACTTGTAAATGTAGGTAGATGACAAGTAATTTTAACATCAAGGTGTGACAACAATCATGTGCAATTAAGGACCCAGTGTTATGCAGTGCTGAGTATCTATGCTCTAAAGCTGATAAGGATTTAATTGAGTAAATAACAATATTTATAAATATTATTGACTTGTTGTATCATGTTCTTCTGGCCTAAAAATATGTTATGTCATACTGACTACAGATTTAGATATTAAAAACAAAACTAAGTAATTTCTCTTCAATTCTACTTGCCCTAAACAGATGTCATGGAGCCCTTCTATGAGAATGGAAGGATACAACCTTCAAAGCAAGTCTTATGCCATCAGACCTACTGATATGTATTTCTCTGTGTTCTTTATTAAATTAAATTGTATTTGATATTTTTCATTTGTCTTTATGATCTATTAATAACACTTTACCTATCCATCACTCTGTATTTTCTGCATAATTTTATTCAGTTCCCCTGCTTTTAAGATGATCCTAGAATTTTTAGTGCTATTCCATGTACTGTATGAATTTTGAGCATATACTTTATGCTGCTGAGATATATCATACTTAACAGAAAGTTTTCAAAAACCATTGTCTCACATTGTAATGAGATGCAGAGAGATTAAGGATATTTTAGTACTTTGGCTACTGGATGGCACATGAAGGGCAATATGATTAAATGCAAGATAAAACTGTGAGCTGAGTGATAAAACCAGACAAGTACATGAAAGATTCTTCTGTCAGAAGTTTTTCTTATTTGTCATGTAAATATTGCCTGAATGTACTATTACTGAATCTAAAGTTTGTAATTTTGCAGCTAGTAATCCTCCATTAGGGTTACTGTTTCATTTATCATTGCTGGGCTGTCTTTGGAAGACTAGGAAATAAGACAGAGTCATACAGCAGTAATCTCCCTTAGCCTGTGCTAACCTGGCTGTACTGTTTGTTTCTAGCAGAGTTCACCATTTGCCAGGGGTGGCATCTACCAAGGTACTGCAAGTGCTGCCAGTGTGGCTCTGCAATGTATAAAATCAGCAGCTGACCCCAACAAAATGCTCCCAAAAAAAGGAAGAAAAGAAAGGAAATCGTATTGCCAGGTTCTCTCTAGGTCTTCAGGGCAGAGATATGTACACCTGCTGTGTGGTTAATGTGCAGAGCAGGGAAGCACCAAGACTTAGGATATGCTGGGCAGCAGGAACTGCTCAGGCATCATTGTGAGTTGTTTCTGCCTTTAAAGTACAGGGAAGTGGAGGAGAAACGAGTGTGGCACTCCAGCAACCTCAGCTGACCTCTTTCAGGAACCAAGGGGGTATCTGCTTTGGAAAGATGCCAGCTGGCTCAGCCCAGCTTTGAGAATCCTGGTGCTGCACTGGGGAATGCTTAGCTTGCCCCAGAGCTGCTGGGGAAATTAACCCTGATTTGGGGGTGTCATTGTGTAAAGAACAGGGATGTTAAGAGCTCAAGTTGTCTCTCAGTAACAGCATCCACACCATGAAAAATAGGAGAACACTTGCCCAGCAATATTCCAGTTTCATTTTTATATCGTGATGGAGAAGTTCCGTCTGATCCAGGCTTTTGGGATGTGGCTGGAGCACCTAAGCATCACACTACACTGGCTCTAGCAAGGGCCAGGCTGTGCAGAGGTTTGGAGAGGTTGCTGGTGCCTGTCACTGAAAGCTTGTGGAGGCTGCCTGTCTGCTGATGCAGCTTTGAAGAAAGACAGGGCTCATCATAAGCTACTTGAGAAAATTGTAGGCTCTTTGTAAGTTGCACAAATTACTGGCCAAAGATTTCAAACAATGAACACGTTTGTTCTCAAACTATTTATGAACAGGAAAAAAAAAACAAACCTCACGATAAGACAGTGATGTGTGGAATATGCTTTGTTTGCCTGGCATTAATGGATATCTGAAGGAGCTGGGCTGTGTGCCTCATTCAGTCAAGCTGTAGAGATAATCAAAGGGGTGAGAAATTCTTCCCAAGTATCCCCTTTTGCATTCTTCAAACATTCTCTCAAACTCCCAATGAATACAGTATAGAAAAATTAAGATGAGACTTACATCCTCGCGGGTCTCCTGCCACCCTGTGCAGCTGAACTGAGACCAAACTGTCTCCCAGAGCTCATATGGGAGCAGCACAATTGCCCCTTTCTGCATGCCATTAGTCACATGTATTTTCAGTCCCTGGGCTAGATCTCTGCAGGCTGCATGTGACCTGCTGCCTGTCCCCTGCCACGCTCTTTGCACAAGGCCTGTCACCTGGGGATGGAGACGGGCTGTGCAGCCCCTGGGGTCTTGGTAACAAGCTGTCTGGCTGCTCTTGGTGAAGTTCTGGGCTCCCTCATGGATATATGACACCCAGGAGTAAAAGAGAATTATCACTATAAAAAAATCTGATCTTTTCATGTCTATAATTTGTTCCTGTGTTTGTGTGTTATTGCATTGCATTAAGCTCTCTCTAAAAAGAGAAAAAACCTGCAGTTCATAATCAGAGAGGGGGGAGAGACAGAGAGAAAGAGAGAGAGAGAGAGAGACAGACAGAGAGAAAGAGTAATGCTGGGAATCACAGATTGCTGAAAAGGAGAGGAAGAAACCAACACAAATTGCTGCGTGAGATGATTAAAGATACTTCAACATTTTATAGGGAACAGCCTGCAAAACTGCTACAGAAAATGGTGGTAGATAAGGCAGCAAAGGAGATGGTTATCAGAGCAAGAACTTGGTGATGTTCTTTGAAAAATAGTCACTACAGGAAAAAATCCTCTCTTGTCTCAAAAAAAAAAAAAAAGAAAAAAAAAGAAAAAAGAAAAAGCCAAGAGCAGATATAACCAAGGAACATATAGATGATCAGTGTCCCATGTTTCATTCAATCAGGCAATCAAGATAATTAGAAAGTATGGGGAAGATTGATTAATGGCCAAGACAGACATTGAGTTGACCTTTTCTTTATTACTACATTAGTACATTTAAATAGTCTCCACTTAGTAGGGTTTAAAATGGAAAAGTGAGCTGTTATAGATATAGTAAATGTGTAACTAAGAATGCATGATCTAATACTCCTGTAGCTTGGTTTCCCCCTTTGGTCTCCACACCATCTCATCTCAACATGAATTAGTTTAATTTCTTGAATCCATGTTCCAGCAGTTACGCTAGTTACTATCTTAAGAGAAAGCAATGTATTTAATGGTAGCAAAATAGATACCGTTTAAAATATTTTAAAGTTGAAAATATGAAAGCACAGGGTCAGTGCTATTTTGTGAACTAGCATCAGTTTTGTTATGCACAGGAGCAGGACAAGGGAAGCTGAGCCAGACTCCTCATGCTGGGATCCCAAGATTCAGTGATAAGTGAGGGAACGTATCCAGGACTTCTTTGTGGTACCTTTGCCTTAGGAGAGCCTGGCATGTCCACAGTAAAGCCTTTCCTTCATCATGTCAGAGATTTTGGCTCAGTGACCCACAGCTGGGGCCAGTGGAGCTGCCACAGCACCAGTAGCAAGTGTCAGAGCACAGAGAACAGACAGGAGTCTCAGAGGGAGAGAAACTTTGTGTAAGCATCTTTACAGCTGTTAGCCAGTCTCCTCGGGGTGAGGGGAGGGCTACCAAGCAGGCTACAAGGCAGGCACAGCACAAAGAAGACATCATGCAGGAGAGGCTTGCAAGGATTTGTGGTACCCATAAAAAGGGCACCTGAGCCAAAATGTGTAGCTTGCAATGCTCACCTGAGAGGGCATGAAAACACAACACAGGTCACAGGTTTCAGGAGCTGGCTGACTCGTGCCTCTGGGCTAATGGTGTGGAGCTGGACCCCTAAGCAGCAGACTTCAGGGCACAGGAGTGCTGCCTGGGTCATGTGGGAAATCTGGGAATATCTCTTTTAGGAGAAAGGTTTAAGTTACCTTTTAATACGAAACATTCTTCTCTCTGGTGAGAAGTACAGTGAGTTGGGCTCTATAAAGTGACTCTAACAGCAAATGTAAATGAGAAGTAGAGGTAGGTACAGACACTTCTCCGCAGCAGTGTGGGAACGAATGATGCAGGATTTTGCCTGGAGGCAACTCAGGGCAGAAGCGTTGTCAGATCTGGAACAAAGATAATGCACTGTGTATCCTGCCATCAGCAAGGGCTGGACCACAAGCAAAGTGGGCCAGGGCACCCCTGAGCCAGCTGTGGAGGGCTCAGTTTCCCACTGAGGTTCAGTGATATCTGCTAAAGAGTCTCAGCATTTTCTCAGCTGCTGGACTGAAGAGTGGCATGTAGTGCTCAAGGCTGTTTGCTGAACAGTGCTTTTCCTCACAGGCAAATCTGCAGGGGAAAGGGAGAGAAAATAATTAGTAAAACTGGAAGGCATTTAGAAAAATGAGTATGTATTTGGAAGAAATTCACGCCAACCTATTTGGTATAAAGCAGGGGAAATCAGTGGATTTCTACAAAGACTGTCTTTGCAGAAGTTTACAAAATCTACAGGGAAATTATGACATTAAACAATGTTTACAACTATAGAGTAGTGTTTCAGGCAAAAAATGTTAAATGTTGCTCATGTGCAGTAGTCAACCCCCCTCCAACTGTAGACTTAGCCTTTTAATTTTGTAGAGTTGAAAACAATTGACATATTGTATGAGAAGGGTTTTTTTTCTGTGAGTTATCTGCTAAGCAGAAATAATTTTGATCGCCAGAATTGGGTCAGGCATTCAGCTCATGTAACTCAGCAGAACTCCTCTGGTGTCAATAAAACCACCTTGATTTACAGTAGCAGGAGATCTGAGCAGTGTAGAGCTTTGAAAAATGGAGGTGAACATTTATTCATTATTTCAAAGGTAGAGGCTTGATCTGCTCTGCTGAGACATAACCTTGCTGTGCCAGACAGCTCAGCTGAGATCTCCACAGGCTCGGGAGGACCAGGGTTTGCTCCCAGACTGCGCTCTGCAGGAACAGCTCCTCACTGAGCAGGAGCAAGCCCAGCACTTCCTGAGGAATGCCTCTTTACCCTAGCCCATCAGAAACGCACTTGCAATGGCAATTAATTGGTTCTGGGATACCCTCCAATGCAAATGACCACATCCAAAGCCCTCTATTTTGCTGCCTTCAAAGGGCACCAGCTTAGTCTCAAGGGTGTCAGTTTTGAGATTGGTGCTTTGTATGCATCTAGGTCAGGTTTCGTCTGTGACCAAACACGTGAACAGCGATCCTGTGCTGATCTTGAAATGGATGTAGGGCCACGTGGGGTTTTTGTAACACCCCTGCTCCACTTGCTGCAGTGTGGGTACAGTGGGGAGGCTCTGTGTGAGCACAGGGACGTGCTGCTCTGCCTTTGCTGGGATGGACTGAGCCTTCACAGCTCTGTTCCTAGAGCCCTGGCAGGGAGGTGGGGCTCCAGAGCTGGTCTTACTGACAGTGTCACTCTAATTTAAATAAAGATATTTAAAAAAAGACTAATAAGGAAAACCTCAAGATATTAAAATGTAGTCGCCTTTGAAACAAAAGGGCAACAAACAACTGTTGTGAAGATTGCAGAAGGTGCCAATGGGTTAGAGCCAGGTTTGGTTTAGTGTTTGTACTGCATTAAATGCCACAGAGCCTGGAATTCAATGTAGTGAGATGCAGAATACTTTTATCTAGTGCTGAGCATTTTCCACTCTCATTTGACTTCACTGGACGAAACTCAGTAAGCTCCATACCTCAGAAAGTGACTGCAAGCTCTGACATTTGAATCACACTAATAAAGTAGTTTCCCTTGGTGGGATGTGCATTCCCCCTCCCTGTCACTTTCAAATAATACTACTCCTTAAAGTAGGAACAAACATTTTACTTATGGCTAGAATGCATTTATTGGTAATTTTCACATAAATCAACTTATATGAAAATGTATTCATAATCCAAGCCTTCTCTATAGTGATAAAATGTTTCTGCTTCTGTGGTAGAAAATAGCTTATTATGCAAACAGCATTGCTAGTGTTACATTATGCATGGGAGTCACCTGGAGAACATCACAAAAGCTTCAACCAAAAGGAAAAAAAAGAGGGGAGAAAATCAGGTGTTCCATTTACTGCACCACTTGCCTATTATAATTAGCTGTAAATGAGCTGATATCTGTACTTTGAAATGTATTTCATATATGCCTTGGTAACATTATACAAATAAGAAAAGCAGAAGAGAATGAAAGGATATGAAACTCACCCAGAAATGGCCTTGCAAAATGTCACCCCAATTAAAAAAGCAAAAGCCAGTTGCCATTTTTAAACTGGTTAGTTGTATTTACTTTGAGAATACTGTGGTTATATTTATATTCTACTTGATTAAATTCAGGATGCTGCAAGTTCCCACTGGACTGTCATCATTATGAATGACATTGTTGAGAAGTCTGATTAAATAAGATCTGCTCAGGCTAAAACTCATATTACCTCAGATATGTTTAAAATAATCATGGGGGAAGAAAAATAATCCCAGCACAATCATTCAAGGCCCACTGGCTCATGTGGCCTTTCTTACTGAGGGATAAAATAGTGTTTTTAAAAAGAAGGTGGAAAGATGAGAGTAGCCCTGTGGGGAAGGGTTTGAGGGTGATGAAAAACAACATGAGCTGGCAGTGTCAGAGAGCCTCTGGATCCTGGCTGCACCACAAGCAGCATGGCCAGCAGGTGGAAGGAGGAGATTCTGACCCTCTACTCTGCTCTGTGAGACCCCACCTGGAGTACCGGGTACAGATCTGGTGTCCCCAGCAACAGAAGGACATGGAACAGTTGGAGCAAGTCCAGAGGAGGCACAAAGCTGATAAGAGGACTGGAGCACCTTCCCTATGGAGACAGGCTGAGAAAGATGGGGCTGTACATCCTGGAGAAGAAGGTTGTGTGGGGACCTCATAACAACCTTGCAGTATCTGAAGGGGACCTACAGGGAAACTGGAGAGGAACTCTTCCTCAGGAACTCTAGTAATAGGATAAGGAGTAATAGGTAAAAATTGAAAGAAGGGAAATTCAGGTTGGCTGTTAGAAAGAAATTTTTTTCTGTGAGGGTGGTAAAGCACTGAAACAGGCTTCTCAGGGAGGTTGTGGATACCACAACCCTGGCAGTGCTCAAAGCCAGGTTGGATAAGGCCTTGAGCCACCTGGTCTAGCGGGAGATGTTCCTGCCCATTGTGGGGAGGGAAGGAGGGCAGCTGGGACTAGATGATCTTTAAGGTCCATTCTAATTCTATTCCAATACAAAAATTTTATGACCACTGCAATAAGGATAAGTCCTCTGGAGACAGTAAATTCTAACAGTAGCTCTTGTACACATCTTTTAGGAAGCTCTAGACAGACATCAGAAGAGCCCTTGCCCAGAGAAGGTTTATAGCCAGGTTGTTGAAGACAAGATCTCTGTGATTTTTGGTCTGGGAACTGGTATTCAAGTATTTCTGAACCTTTCACAAACTGCTCAGTGTGTAACTCCCTGCATTAGCACTAACTTGTCTCCTGACTTTAACCCTCCAGTGTTGTTACACCTCTTAAACTTTCAGTGGAGGAATTCCTTTGGCTGCAGTCTTCTTGCAGGGGCCAGATGTTTCCATTGTCTTCCCCAATTAGTTTGTAAACAGTGACTTCTCTGATGGTTTTGGCTGTGTATTGAAAGACTAGTATTTCCATGAATCGCTTGGTTCTGAAAGCATTTGGCTAAGCCCGAGCAGCCGCTTTTATGATCTATTCATTAAATCAGCATTTGTGATAAAAGCAGGACAAACATAAGCAGGGCTTCAGTGGCCTCCACAATCATTTAGTCTTGCCAGCCAGCCAAGGGAGGAAGTTAGCCCAGAGAAAAGCCAGCTGACACTGAAGTGGGGCAGGAATATGCTGTGAACCAGAACTGGTGCTCTATGACTTGCTGTCAGCTGTCACACAGCTCAGGGAGGGTGGGGGCTTGGCTGCGCCTGCAGCCACTCTGCTCCTGTCACCTACCAGACCCCTGCCTGAAACCTTAGGGGAATCCCTCCACCAATCAGCACCTTGCAATGGTCCCACACAGTCCCTGGCACTTGGACTGGGTCTGGTCAGGATGCACTATAGCTACAAGTTCCTGCTTTTTCTAGCCCAACCCAAATTTGCTCTGTCATTTCATGTCCCTGGCAGACATGGCTGTAAGTTTGCATGATCTGAGGAAACAAAAAAGTCCTGAGCTCTAAAGGAGCTGGTCTGAACCCACTGGTCACAAGGCATTTGCTGGTCCTGGCATTGTGCTCTGACCTTGGAGAGGGGTGGCTGGTAATTCCTCACTGTGTCCAGCTCTGGGGTTTAGAAAATCAGTTCTGCCTCATGGGGCCTCATGTCAGCATCACAGCTGTTTAGCTTAAGCAAGAAGATCCGTGGGGTTCAAACTGCAGGGAACTTTCAGTGTGAGCCAGTCCAGACCAGCTGTGAGGCAGGAGTGGTGTCTGCTGCTCATCAGGTAATCTCAGCTCTGAACAAAGCAGGTGCCTTACACTTTTTGGCTGTGCACAGCTACTGAATAACACAAGTCAGGAGAAGAAGAAGCAACTAGGAAAGTATCCTGTGAAAAGGACTGGGAATTAAACACTGCAAATGTCTGAAAATTTGTAGATGATTGCAGACTGTTTAAAACCCACTTCACCATTGACAAGACATGGGTGCTGGCAAAGAGAAGATAATCGAAATGCAGTTTCAGTTTTGGCAACACTTTGATCAGAGACAGGTCATGTTTTCATTTCATTAATGGTTTTCATTAAACTCTCTTTTGGAAGACATGACAGGTAAGAGGTAAAAAGTATCACAGAAGAAAAACATGATGCTAACTGTTGCCTTACTCGGCGTGGCGACCTTGTTCAGGAACCGGCAATAGCTAACATTGCATGATATATTATATATGAGCATATGTGATATATGTATAAAAATGCAAGCATTTGTGTATGTATACCTATCTATCTATCTATCTATCTATCTATCTAGCTATCTCTATCTCTATCTATCTCTATATCTCTATCTATCTCTCTGTATCTATCTATATCTATATCTAT
>PYHW01010703.1:4059295-4069313 GCA_013186435.1 Turdus rufiventris
TATCTATATCTATATCTATATCTATATCTATATCTATATCTATATCTATATCTATATCTATATCTATATCTATATCTATCTATCTATCTATATCTATATCTATATCTATATCTATATCTATATCTAGCTAAAAATCCAAGACTCAAAAAGAGAAACAAAATCTGTAACTCATTTAAGGCCAACAATCCTGAGTTTCAAAGTCTTTAATAAGGGACAAGATCATGACAAGAATCTGGGGCAAAATACTCGCAGAAATGTTTGAGAAGTTAGAATTAACTTGTGACAAAAAGTAATATTTCTGGAAGTATCAACCAAAGCTGCATTTTTTCCTTATGGAGGCTACATGAGGTGACATGAGGGGTCACTCTTTTTAAGATACAAGCTCATTTTCCTGCTATTTATTAGAATTCAAATGCTAATATGCCTAAAAATTCACAATATTTTTCCATTTTTCTAGGGAAAAGGATGGGTGTGAAAAGAAATTATCTGGTACTGACATGACTTATGGTGAGGTAAAAGACAGCCAGACAGCAAGAAGTGGCTTCAGGGATTGGAGACTTCCTATGAGAGCCTCCCAGGGGCTGACAGATTTTATGATGCTGACTGAGAGTCAGAGACTAGCAGGAGTTACTGTGCAGGGATGGAGGCAGGTGGAAAGAAGCCTGTAGAACCAAGATCTATGGTATCCTTTCAGGCTGTCAGATGAGAGAGAACAGTGCTGTTTCAGACACAAGGCTGGGCACATAAAGTGATAGCTTGCTATAGTCAGACTGCAGCGTGGGATTATTATGGCTTTGGGTAAGAGCTATTAACTATTGTTAAGGTGATTGATCACTTTTATCATTTTGGTTATGGAAGGAGTTTCACAATCAGGGCTAATCATGGGGCATTGCAGTGCCCCTGTCTGCCTAAATGCTGAAATCCAGAGATAGATTCTGAGATGATTACAAAAATTGCAAGACTGTGATTTCCATATTGAACATGGACTGGGCGAACAGGGGCACGTGTATTGCTGAGACACCACACATAGAGCAAAACACGTAGGAAACTTGCTTGCAGCTGCCTCCAGAGAAGGAAACAAACAAGTTTGCTAACTGTTCTGTTTAACTTTTCCAACACACAAAGTTTCTGCAGTTTTAAGGTTGTGCTGCTAGGCCACTCCCATGGTGTATGGATGTTTGGGTTCTTTGGTACAGACTTCTGCTACTGCCTGTAAGATTCACTGAGGTTTCATCATGGAAAGCTCAGAGAAAGTTTTCCCTCTACCTGTGTTTGAAGCAAGGGGCAATAAAAATGCACCTCACATGCAGAAGAGAGGAGAGTAAATTGTTGCATGGGCAAAGAGATGCATTCAGCTGTCTCCAGAGCAGCAAGATGCTTTCCAGTAATACAGACTTCCATCTTACTTTCTTGAATGGTGTTGTTATGGCCTCTTAAGAAGGTTTCATCTGAGGAGACTGATGAAAAAAGAAAAATCCATACTAGTTAAAAATTAAACAGGTTTTCAGAAAACTAGTTGGATCAGACATATAAGTTCGAGGCATGGAAATCTGATTAAAAACAAAATAACTAATCCATGATACACTGCAAAAAGACATGGCTGATCCTACATTAAAATTTGAGATCCGAGAACATATCAAATTAGTTCACATCTATACGTGATGTTCTCACTAGCAGTGGATAAGAGTAGAAAGAATAACTGTTCCCCATACACTCAACATCAGAAAGGTGGCACGAAGGAGGCAGCTCTTCCTGTGCTTTTTCAAGGCTCTCTTTCTCTCCTTGGGAACACCATGAAGATTTGCCTACAAAAATCCATAATAAGCAATGTAATAGTTAGTTCCTAGTAGGAAATGCCTGTTCAGTTTAACCTTGCAGAATTTTTGTGTTTAATGGTAAACACAATAGAAATGAGACAAGAGACTACATTAGGACTGGACAGAATAAGAAAATACCAATGACACAGGCATGGCAAGTTAGGCTTTGATTGATTAGTGCAAATAATAAGTGTTGCAATTGGAATTCTACAACTAAGCCATGTATTATGGTGTGCAATATTAATAACATGCCAAAGTAGCAGTGCATGTGTTCACCAGGGTGGTCTCTTGAAATCAGTTTTCTGCAATGACTGACTGCTACAGGAAGAAAGGCAGTCAGTGCAGCTAGTCTGCATCAGAGACCTCATGCAAAGAAACCTTTCCCTGTCACTGCCATGCTTGTCTAGATTTTATTAAACAGAGACCTCTGACAGATGCTACCTCCCATCTTTCCTAGTATTTTTACATTTTCTTACTAGAAACACAGCCTCTTCTGTCCCTAAGCTCAATATTTGCAGAATTTCTGCACAACAGACCTAGTTCTGCCCTGAAAATACCACCATCATAATTCATGAATGGGAACATGAGTAAGAGTGCAAGCATTGTGTGGCCTTCCTGAAGCAGTGGGTTCCTGCTCAAATCCATGGACATGAAGTGCCTGAAAGACACTTATGTGGGTTCTCTTTGTGCTCCTCTGACATGGATGACCACCAACCAGAATTTAACCCATCAATTCAGCAGTCATAACACATTCATCTTTCACTGATGCAAAAAAGTCCTGTTCATAGCTGCTAAACCAGTGGATAGCGTGATAGGTATGCAAGATGAATTTGGGGTTGTTTTCTATGACTAAACATATCTGCGTTGGGAGAAGATAATTCTACAGGAAATGGAGAGTCAGTGTCAGCTGGTGTGCCCAGATCATAGACTGCTTCCTGAACAGAGAGGAAAACCAACTCTAGAGTCTGTGAATGTGCATTCTAGCTAGATTAGATTTGTACTGATAGCTTTTGTTTCCGTTCCTTTCTCTCTTGCATGGTTTAATATGCAAGGCTATGTATGGAGAAAATGTGTCTCTGTGCTGGCATAGCAAAGATAACCTTGAAGAGTATAAATGAATGTACGTATTGATGGAGCAATTTGTGTTTTTATTGATTTCTTGCTGTGTCTCGCTGAATTTCTAGTATGTAGCATAGACTGTAACTATTTTGTTATGAAGAATGCTACAGAATGTATTTTCCCACACCAATTCTTAAGGGATATGGGCAATTTATACATGAAAATATGAAAGAAAGCACACAGCATATATTGATTATTATTATTCATTACTATTAGTAGGGTTTAAGGCTGCAGCTAGAGATATTTGAGATCAAAATAGAGTGACATACTTTCTGTATAGGAAGGCTGAGCTTATGACACACCAAGATTTTAAGTCTAAAATACACAGCTTTTGCCAATGCAGAAAAAGTTGAAGGTGAAATGGTCACACAGTGACATATTCCTGAGAAGACAGGATATTTTTGTAGAACAATGATGAATGACATCAAAATGCAAATAGGAAAAAAAGGCTGGGCTGGTTCTGGGCTGGAGGACTGGGTTGCCCTGTAGGACTTTTTCCAAGCAGATGACGTGGGGTAAGGTTCACCAAAGTGAGGATGTTGGTCCTAAGGCAGGAACCCCTCTAGGCCCTGATCCTGCATGTTTCTGGATTTGTGATCCTTTCTTGAAACCAGTTATCAGCTATCTATCTACACAGGAATCTGTAAATTGGGGATCTAATCTGCATTGGTTATACAGTGATTAGCAGCATTAAACTGAAGACTGTGGATATCTGTATGTGTAGCTTGGTTAGATTTTCTTCCACTGATGGCAATTCCTGCTCCTGCCACAGACTCTACCTTCCCTGAGCAGTGAAACAAAGCAGGGAAACGTGTTGAGCACTAGCTCAGTGCAGCCTTGTGGGCTTTAAGAGTGGGCACAGCGGACATCTCAAGTGCTGTTTAAGGCAACTCTATCTCAAATTTGAGCCATGTCTCCCTTCAGCTCTAGGAGTAGGAACTGCACCTTTCTTGGTGGCTCATGAATGAAAGTGTCCATCCTGCTCTGGATTAATGGCACCAGAGAAACCAGGCTGAGAAGAGAGTACCTGCAATATTTGCTCTCTGAAAGTGCCAGAAGTGGATGTCCAAGGAATACAAATGACAGTGCACATCTAGCATGAGCCTTCCTTTTGGATACTGAAGGGCTTTCGTAGCTAGAGGTTTCCTCTGAAGCCATGTTTAGTAGGTGGCAGTAGCACCACTGTCCATGAAAGTGTCTAATCTCTTCCGAGCTCATTTTCACTTGGCCTTTGTAACATCCTCTGGCATTAAACACGACGATTTAATTAGAGTTTCTTTTGTAGATCTGGGCCTCTTGGTTGTAAATGAGTATAGATGGCAATTAAGAAGGCTTTTAAAATGGAGAAGGGAAGTCATGAAGCTGCTCACACAGATTGGATGTGTGGGGTGAACGCTGAAATTTGCAATGCCAAAGGCCTGAACGACTGAAGGTTATGACTGCCAAAATGGAATAGCAGTAGTTCCCCAGTTCTTACAGAATTTGCACTTACAAGAAATAGAGAGATTAATTATGTAACAATATGAGAACGTCAGAACAATGATTTATTTGCATGATGTACATTATCAATGAAGCTTTGGCTCATCATGTATTATGATGTCACTGTGTATTATGATTGCCTGTAAATGAAGATGGTTTTATCATATTACCTTTCCATTTATCTCCTTATCAAGACTTGAACTGAACAGTCTTCAGAATTCCTGTATATCATGAGTTTGTACCACTGTACTGCAGTAGAATATGTTCCTGTTTATTCTCAGCCCTTTGTCATTTTTTTCTTTCTGTACACTACATTCTTAAGCTGACTAAAAAGCCTTATTTTGGAAGAATGACAATCTAAACCTAGACTAAATTTTAATTAATGTATTAATAGAGAAATACACAGATTTAACCAAAACGGGTTAAAACAGAATGATTTTATGCATAGGTGAGCTGCAGAGCTGTAGGTAGGTCAAGGCAGCTGATGCCTGTAGGGGATCACCAGTGGACAGAACTGGTGATCCTTATTGTAACCTGGTGAGAAAAACATGTTGACACATCCTTGCAGGAGAGGAGCAATGCTGCTTACCTCTCCTGAGCAAGTGCCAGGGGGACTCCTGCTTAAGGCTAGCACTTCTCTGGTCAGCATGCTCAATTCTTTACATTGTTCCTGTTAGTGTCTAAAGGCTGTTAATTTCCTTGACTCCCATTCTCCTGGCTCAATGTCCTGCAGGGATGACATCAGTTTCACAGAGGGAGGGTGTCCACTTGGTGACAGAGGCTGGGAGGACCCAGGTGTGGCTTCCCTTGCTCTGCCTCTGTCCATGCCATGGGTCCCACCTCTCCAAGCACTTGTACTTTGAGCACTTTAGAAAGGCAGATTCTACTTCCCAGCGCTCATGTGGAGAGAAACTGGAGAGAGGTGAATGGGCCCACAGCAAATGGGATTACATGGAAAAGCCTCCTGTAATGGTTTTGAAAGCAGAAATACAATTTAATAGGAAAAAATAGAAAAATAAAATACATGCAATTGTACAAAAGAAAAAAAAACAAAACAGTGACAGAGTCAGAATACAACCTGACACCCTGGTAGTTAGCGTGGTGGTAGCAGTCCAGTTAAATGGTGGCTGCAGTCCTCCTGGAGTGACAGATGTGGTTCAGTTGAAGCAGTGCTCCTGTGGAAGGGTGTAGTTTTCCTCTGAAGGTCCAGTGATGATGTGGAAAGGTCCAGTTTTCCTCTGGAATCCAATGGAAAAAGGCTGCTTTGGTGTTCCAAATCTCAGTTTTTATCTTGGTAGGAAAGCCTTGACTTCTCCCCCTGGGTGGAGCATCTCCCAATGGGATGATAAAATTTTATCAGTCATGCAGTGGGACTCAATGGACCATTAACAGAAGATATCTCACTGGAGGAAGAGTGGGTAGTGGGAAAAATAAAGAACATTGTCCCACATGGTTCTTAACAAATGGCCCGTTAACAGAGGATATTCCCCACAGAGATAAGGATCACTGACCCACGTGGCTTCAGCAGATGATGATAGAATAGATACTTTTGGGCACATCTTTACATTGTAACCTAGGACACCTTATTTTCAGTATTCTGTTTTGGGAAAGGGCTCCTGAATCTCAATCCAAAGGAGAAGAAGGGCACCCTTTTGGCAGGCTTCCATGGGCTGGAATGCTTTCTCATGTCCATTCACACTGACTCATTTGCTTATGGATTCTGCTGATGGACTCAGCTGAGCTGGCATCCAAAGATACCGTCTTTCAGATATCTATCTGTCTGGAGGGCTGGAGCCAACCCTGAAGCTCCAAAACCTGGAAACCTTTTGATAAAGTGCTGCCCAAAATTCAAATCCATCAATCTTTGGGACACCACATCTTCATTAATACTGCTACTGAAGGGAGCAGAGAGGTGGTGCTGAGGAGCTAGGGACAGAACCTTCCCACAGAGTTGACAGCAGGATTGCTGTTTTTAGTGAGAGTCCTGTTTCTGTCGAATTCTAGTGGAATTTCCATTCTGTGGAAGACACAGAAAAAAAATAATCCTGTGGCGAAAGAGAGCAGAATGTTCTGATTGGCAAGAATCACATTTACAAATGTATTTTTGATTTAAAATTTCTGAACTAAACAACTCGAGGATGAAATCAAATTAATCTAGATCAAATATGTTGCAACAGATGTTATAACTTTCTGAAAATGTCTGACTAACTGAAGCAAAATATTACAGAAAATCTTCCTGCAAGACATTTCTGTATTGAGTTGGGGAATTTTTCTAGTTGAAACATATTATGACAGAATGCTTCATGCACACTCTGCTTTGAATGCACTCTTTAAGTGGTTTCAATGCACTTTTATAATTTCAAAGAAAATTTAAGAAGAATTATAAAGATAAATCAAACTTTTTCTGGGATTGGGAATATTTAGCAATAATAGGCAACACAAACCCTGAAAGTATTTTTAAAATGGCCTGTACGCTCCTACTGTTAAACTCTGAAAAGAAAGCACCTTCAAAAGCTACTACACTTCTTTTATACCATGCTCAGATGTTAGAGTGCTTTCATTAGTTTATGCTGACAACATTGTAAAACACCCCTCCAGAAGTAAACAGGAGGTGGAAATTTCCTGGGAATGTTTCACATCGTGTGGACCATTGGTACCATTTGCTTCCAACCATAGTAGAGTTTCCTGTTTCCATATATTTCTCCTTAGAAAGAGTAGAGTAGATTGGTGACAAAAAGGCTCTCAAAATACATCAATGTTGCCAAGGCAGAAATATAAAGCAGCAATTTGAGGATCTTGAGGGCACTATACAGACTATTAAACTAATGGAACAGCTGTTGCTGATACAGGAGCAGCGTTTTCAGGGCTTTGGGAAACTCTTGTAATTACTTGTTAGGCTTGGTAGATTTGTTGCAGATGTTGGAAATTCAGACACTAGCTGTTCAGCAACTAAATAAAGTAAATATTTCTTAGAAAAACCCTGAATATTCAGGGGGTATGTATTGACCAACAGGGTGATTCCAAATGCCATTAATAGTCACTCAAAAAATGATGTGCCAGATCACCAGCTCACCCATTCAGGGCTGTTGGTTATTACCATGGTTTCTCACTGTGAGTTTCATGTCCCCCAGAGCATGAAATGCAGTCAGAGGGGTTGCTATCGGTTGGAGAGGGCAGCATGAGAAGTGTGGGGTAAGACTGACCTCCAAGGCCACTGGGTATGAACTGCTCTGGTTCTGACCATGGGACAGAACACCCGCTACTGACTGAACTGATGTGCTGATCCTGATGGTGTGGATTAGGCAGATTCAGAGACTGGTGGGCAGGAGATCTTTGGGTTGTAGGGAGAAGAGTGACCAGTTTTTGGTGGTTAATTGTTCTTACAGAGAAGGCCAATGTGTGCTGAACATCAGAGCTTTCCCAAGAGCTGCGTTGTGCTTGGCTAGCTGGATTCTGGGTGGGTGTCTTTGGATTTTAGGAGACTTGTGGTATTTAAGGCCATATATTGCCACAATGACAAATTTGGATCGGTTTGGGAAAACCAAGACCTCAAAGCCCCTTTTTGATCATCAGTGTTTCAAGGTAAGTGCAAAATTGAATAAAGTAATGTGAAGAAGTTTGTGATTTGAGTTCATGGTATCTTCCTTAATCTTTCTTTGAGAGAGAGTTTTCCATCTTCTCTGTGTCCCAAGGACTTTCCTGTGCTTCTACCTGACAGTGATAACACAGTACCTGCTGCTGGGACTTATTTAAAAGTTTTGTGATTTGGACAGACATAACCATGACAACAGAAACCGCATAAAATTTTCACTTATTTCTACATAAGTTTCTAAAGAAAGATCCTTCTTCTGTGAAATAATTATTTTTTAAGTACCTCCTGGATGACTGCTGGGTCAGAATCCCATCACTTTGGATCTATCTTGTGCAAATCCATAGAATAAGCAGCAGTTGTTATTTCCAGACTGGGAAGGAAGCTCCTGAAGCACAAATCTGATTTTCTCTGTAAATGCTTAGTACCCCCCCTACTGAACTTAACAGAAATTTCTGGAATCATAGGATTGGACTTTTTCCCCCTTTTTTTCTTGTTTAAATGATAATAGAACATTTTAAACAAAAATGCATCCAAATCCAACTGCAAATGAGTGTAGATAACTCAGAAAATTAAGAACTGAAAGGCTGTATTCATATTGATTCTGTTTTTTTTGTTAATAATTTTATGGTAACAAAATGCTAAACTAATGGTACCTAAGACAAAAGAAAGAGAAAAAGAATCAATACTTATTATATTCAGGCTCAGAATGGTCAAATAGCTATGACCACTTTTTGACACATTTGCCAATATTTCCTTCTGGCCTCCTGTTAGCAGCTGTCTGGTGAAACCTGATGAAAGGACACAAAGGGATAAATCCATCCAGGGTATAACTTGAGAGGAATGACTCTGGGGACACGTTCAGTCCATTATGGTGTGCAGGGAATGCCAGATGATTGACAGGCCTCCAGCAGTAAAAGATTGTACCAAAGATGGAGAAAATATATTTACCACATATTGTTTTTCCCCCAAAATATATGCAGAGCAATGTGTTTTCAAGAGTATGATTATCTTTTAAAGATAAGTTGCTTGGATATGTTTTTTTGTTCTTCTTGGTTTTGGATTTGTAAGATGAGGAAGTTTCCCCTCGGTGGAGGTAGTTTTATTTTGTTTCAGTCTGTTCTAGGAAGCCTTTCTTGTTTATGATAAGAAGGATGGAGTCTTTAGGTGTTCAATTAGCATAAAGTAAAATGTAAAATCTGGTCACTACAAAGGATTAGGACAATCTCCTCAGTCTTCACCTTGCCTAGAGAAACAATTTAGAAATGCCAGTAGGTGTGTTTGTGACATGGCTAAGATCAAACCTAAAAGATATCCTCTTACTCAAATCAAATCAAGTCAGCTTGTTTACAAATGGACTCCCCAAGGCTTCTGAACTTAATTCTTTTAAAATAGTTTCCCTTGCAGGTAGGAGCCATCCTATTGCTCTGTGCTTGCTCTGTACTTGCTCTGTGGCTTGTTCAGAGGCATCCAGGTTATGACCAAACCTCTGAAAGCACTGAAGTGCTGCAGAGATGAAAAGAAATGCCACGTTCCTTGCTCAGACTTGTGCTTTGGTCTAATTAAAAAAAAAAATTAGTCCTTCCAAACTATGGGCTTTGAGGGACTGACATACTGAAGCTTGCCAAAAGTGAGATAGAATTGCCAAGAAGGGTAAGGTTGCTGTGTGAGATGATATTACTTCACACCTTTGGAAGGAAATTCTGAGGTATCTGAAGCCAGGACATGTAGCCAGACAGTTTTTCTTCTGATTTTTTGGGCATGTTTTGAGATCCTATTTTACACAGAATGATGTCCTGTGTCCTACACTTCAGACTGACAGAGAAACAGAAATGCTACAAATGGCCACGGTGCCTTTTCACACAGTTTTCCTCAAGAAGTATCTGGTACATAGTGTAACTGGTAACGTAGCCAACTGTCTAAGCTTCATTTGTACCGAGGTACTGTGTTATTTTATGTTTCTTGAGAACTGGAAATGTCACAGGAAAATGTCTTTGGCAAGGAGAATCCAGGT
>PYHW01010703.1:4079550-4092717 GCA_013186435.1 Turdus rufiventris
CTTTGTAGATCAGATAAGGCGCACCGGACTATAAGGTGCACTTCTGGGTTTGAGGGAAAATTTTAGTCAAAAGGGTGCGCCTTATAGTCGTGAAATTACTGTACTCAGAAGTCTCCCTCAATTTCTCTGAGAGTTCCAGACTTATGACACAGTTGGTCCAAAGAACATCGTTAATGATGGAGTATGTAGTATATGATTTTCCCCAAAACTCAGAATCACCTTAGAAGAACATGCAGACCCAAGAAGCTCATCCCAAAAGCAGCCGATCTTGATTAACCAGCCTGTCTCTACTGAAATGCCTTGTGGTCTTCCATGGGAGAAGGACTCTGGCTACTTTGCAAACAAAAGGTCTGTTCTAAGGAAGTGTCTTCTTGGAGCAAGGGAGAGAGGGGGTGGATGAATACACAGAGATATTTTGAGACACTTAACTCTCTCATTCCTAGAGGGTGAATGGACTTTTCCTAAGATGTGTGACTGGGGAAAGGTGATTCACATCCCCAGGACTGGTCATTGTTTGGTTGCACATTAGCAAACATCGGTTGGCTGATGTCCTGAGCACACTGTGGGCACTTGACCAGGCTCCCCATGACACACAGGGAGAGGCAGGACTGTCAGCAGCGCAGCAGCAGAGGCACACATGTAGTCAGAGCTACCCATCTTCTGCAAATGATGATTATTTTCATCATGTTACTGGTGTTAAACTAAAGTCACAGTGGTAAACATCAGACAGAGAGTGATGTAATTTTAAAAATGGACATGGAATCCTCAGGAAGAATTGCAGGAAAGAATGGAGAGTTTGCAAATCACTTAGATTTTAGAGAATTTTCTCTATTCTGAAGACATCGAGTAGGATAGAAAAAGCTCTTTGTAGGAAAAACTTCATCGACATCAGATATTTCATTATACTGCTGTGCTAGTCAAGGAGATTTAGAAAGTATTCAGCTATCAATACCAAAGCCTATTTGCTAACTACCCCCAGTGGTATTATTAGAGTATCAGGTGCAGGTAGCCAGGAGAAAAATAATCTGATAGTCATGAAAATTTATCAGCTGTTTCAGGACAGATTATCTGACCAAGAACAGTATGACTCTGAAGTTATCTCAGAGGGGACCTCCTGAGTTCTATGATATTCAAACTGATATATGAATGAGTTAAAAAGGGACGCAGGTAAGTATCATAACTTATATTTCATTATAAGTTTACTATCTATGTGTCTTACCTCTTCAGCTGTCCAATAAAAAAATACATAAATACAGAGGGAAAATTATCTCTAAATTTACCTTGCTGTAACTTTGCACTTTTTGCTGAGTGACAAAATTTTTAACTTCCTGCCCAGAGCTTCATTTGCACATCTGCTCTTGAGCACATTGACTCATACAAAAACTGTGATTGCCAGAGCAATCATGCTTACAGCCTGGATACAAAATAATCCTTCATTTATGACTTGCCTATGCACGGAGGCCTAAGCACTCCAAAAAAGGCAGGATTTAACAGTCATCTCACTTCTCATCGTGGAATTAATCAGGACAACTGATGGTAAGGCAGGCATTTAATAGGCAGATAAGAGTCATGATTTTTGCACACATGAAGAGAGAGTATCTGATGTCCCTGACCTGGACAGTGGGCAGAAGTCAAAGGTTTGTATAAACTTATTAGAGATGAGAATGAAATAAATAAATCATCTGTGTGATTAAATTCCTTGTGAAGGAGAATGGTCACAAGAGGGCATCGCTTTAAAGAAGTCTTGGCTCTATCACAGTAAGGAAACTGCTGATCCAGGCTCCTACAAGTTTTCCAAGTTTTTTGAGTTTCTTGCTTCACCCGTTCTCTGGTGGTCACATGCCATTAATTCATCAATGGGATGCACAGCTTTGGTCTCATAGATGCTTCTATTTTACTTAACTCAATTAGGGTTCAAATAAGTCTCAGTATATTTACCAATCCTTTTTTGTGCTGAGTGTCCACATGGCTATGCAAGGAATTAAGTTGACCTTCACTCCTCGTGCTTTCAAAAATGTATCTAACCTTTTGTGGTGAATTTAGCATTGACTAAATGCTAGTGTACTTATTAGAATATATTTATTTTTTGTTGAAAGCACATCTTTATCTCTAAGTGATGGGAATACTTGGCAGCATTTTTTGCATAAATCTGAAGTATGCACTAGGACAATATGTTAATTCCATTTTATGATTGCTGGCAAATGCAAGGAATACACATATATTCATAGCAGAACATACATTAATAAACTTAATGAGCATTTTTAGATTCTTAAATGACCCAAACAAAAAAAACCATAAAGTGCTTTTTTATGATTTTCAAGACTGATAAGTGCTTTAGTGTCTCTGTCTCAATTCAACTTGTCTAACTAAATAAAAAGCCCTAACTGGTACAATAAACTTCAGAATATAAAAAGTGTATTCAATTTCAAGCATATCTCCTGTTTACTAGAAGTTGACTAAATTATCTTTTAGGAAAAAAAATGTTAAAATTTGCTTGGCTAGTTAATAAGAGGGTACTAGAGTAAATCTACAAAATACGGATGCATCTTTGATTATGAACCAGTATAACAAAATGAGCTGTATTATTAATAACTGTGAACCTGAGCATTTTTATTCTTACTGCGCTAAAGACTGTGATTTCCTGTAGTGTGTTTTTAATTCCTAAGGGGAACAAGCCATTATGAAATCTGTGACTGGTCTAGCATCCATAGCTGAGAATGCCTGAGGACTGGATATTGACAGCAGAACTACCAGTTCTTGTTTCATGTGAAGACACAAATGTTTATCCTATCTTAATTATTGGTGGCAAAGATCCGCAATTTGCTAGCAGAGACTCTTGCAGAATAATTTTCTGCTACTTAATTTCAACTCTGAAGTTCTTGTGCAAGAGAGTGATGTTTAACCATACAGCATGTGATCAGCAGAACAAAAGTTTAGGCTAAGAAAAAGACAAAGAGGTGGGTGAAGAGAAGTGCAATTATTCATAACTGCAAAATTATGAAAATTTCACTAGAGAGTGCATTAGCTTAATTAAATTAAAAAAAAACTTTTCATGGAAGTGTAAGATTAGGTCTTAACTATGTTAATCTACATGGCGTTTGTTTGTTTCACTCCTTGGTACTCTAAACTAAAGCACAGAATTTGTAACAGGTCTATTAATCAAAGTGATGGAAAAATAAAATATTCCCACTTAGCCAGGAAGGCATCAAGTCAGTATCAAAATCACAACACTTTAATTTAAAGCTGTCTATCTGGAGTCTGGAAATGTTTAGACTACCCAACAAAAGTTAGAAACCAAACATTTGAACTAAGCTGATAAAAAGTGATCATTAATTGAGGCTGAAGTCAACAATCTGGCACTGAAGAAATTTCTAGGCCCCTGAGCCAAAAGTCTGAAGTAAGATGTCCAAAGCAAGTTTGTAATAATTCATCATCAATTCAGGATGAGATAAGCTCCTTGAAGGAAGCCAAACATGGGTAATACAGGGGACTACAGGCAGTCTGTACAGTAAATGTTAACTTTTCTTCTGAGAGGGAGGCTAATGGTTCAGCTAAGTTAGACTGGGTTCTTATAATAGGATTAGCAGTAATTTAGGGCTGAGGCTACTGACTATTATTATTGTCAAAGATTTATATAGACATGCCAGCTATCAAACCCAGCTGTTGGACCAGTTGTGATAGGCAGTGTACTTGCACATATTAGTCCCAGCACTTGGTCCACTGACCTCAGTTTAAACTGCAGATTACTACAGGAGGTGTACAAACAACCTCAGTTATAAAGTGAGAAACACAAGTGGGATGCTCTAGTTCATAGCAGCAGCAAAGGGCTCAAAACCAGGCTGTGAGAAAAGCATGCTCAGCTGGGCACCGGGGATTTTCAAGGGACAGCCTGTGGCTGCTGGAGATCTGCAAGGCTCACGGAAGTGGGTGGTAAAAGCAAAAGCTCTATTCCTGGTTCTTCCTCTAGGGCTGCCTTGCCCTACACAATGGTTCCCAGTTTCTTTTATCCACCTAGTGTCCTTCAAAAGCTTCTTGAAAAGGACAGCTGTGCATAGGATAGAAGATACAGGAGGGAAGCTGAAGGAGGACTCTTCAGGTGAGGTATTTTCCCTTGATATTTTTTTCACTGGCAAAAAGTAGCCGGTGAGAGAGAGCAAATGCTGCCGATGTGTTACTAATATAAACTGTGTGTGTGGTACACTGCTACACCCTCCTGCTTCTCTCCTCCAGGACTGTGGAGAGAACTGCTGGCTGTGCCTGAGCAGGGGCTTGCAGCCTTGCTGGGTGGATGAATGAACTGGAGGGTGGGACCAAGACTGTCCTCCAGCTCTTAGGAGACACAAGCACTGGGCAGTAACAGCAGCTGGCAGGGAGGTGAGGTGAGTGGCTACTGGAGACAGACAGATACAGTTAAAGAGTGGGGACAGAGATACTGCTGGATGAAACATCCACCAGAGCTGGGATCTGACATGGTGCTCTGGCCACACACTGCACAAACTGGGCTGCAGTGATGTCTGCAACCTGGCATCCCCACTGGAGCTCTCCCACCGAGAATGGGACACGCACTCCTCCTGCCCTCTTGCATGGCTTTCCCTGACTGTTCTGAACACAGCCTTGATATCCTAAACACCATCATTCTGAGAAATAATTACTCTCCACACTCTGTGCCATTTCTCATTCCTCACACAACAGTCGTGCACAGTCTGTATCACAATGCCTCTTTTGCAACACATGCTCTGCACTAGCAGAAACAGCTGCCAGAAGGGGAAAGCCATGACATTTTTTTGGTTATGAATACCCTCTCTCATGTCTCCTGCCATATCCCTGGCCTGCTCTGTAGATGGCAGTGTGCAGTTACTTTCTGTGGTATATTTACATATTAGCCGCTTTCTTGACATTTGCTGGAAAACTACTTTACTCAGTAAACACCGAAAATGACAACATCGAAGACTATATTTAAACACTGTAAATTTCATATCTGAAATAGGAGTATTTGTTAAGTGTTTACTGTAAACTTTAGAGTATCATAAATCCAGTTGTTTTTATAGGTCAGATCCCAGAAGAAATCTAAGCAAAGAGAAGGAAATGTTGATAAGCAAATTTCCTCAGGCTGTTGTATATAAGAATAATAAGTAATACTTAGAAATAAAGTTATTCATTCCCCAAGCACATGACTACATTCAGTCTACATGAATACTTTAAGTCAAATTCAAAAGCTAAATATTTTAAGTCAACATTACTGGTCTCCAAAACAACTAATGTGTTCATCAAAACATTTTATGAATCTGCTCACAGTTCTTTAAAGTTTTAGTCTTATTTAGTTTCCCACATGCCAGAGTATAGCCTGTACATGTTTTCCTACACAATTTTTCCTTGAGTAACAATCAGGCTTCACAATTACATTGATTCCCACATGGTGGTTATGCTCTAAACTGCAAAGTGTGAAATGGGCTTGTGTGGACCCTGCTGTTTGTGTCAGACAATCATAGAATCATAAAGTGGGTTGTGTTGGAAAGGACTTTAAAAGTCATCTCATTCCAAACCCCCCGCCATAGGCAGGGACAGTTTTCATTCAATCAGGTTCCTTTAAAACCCTGTCCAAGCTGTCCTTGAACCCTTCCAGGAATGGGGCATCCACAGCTTTTCTGGCCAGCCTGTTCCAGTGCCTCACCACACTTGCAGAAAAGAATTTCTTCTGAATAGTTAATCTAAGTCTCTCCTTGTTTAGGTTAAAACTTTTACCCCTTGCCCTATCACCATTTGCTTGTGTAAAAAGTCCCTCCCCAGCTCTCTTGCAGGCCCCCTTTAGGTACTAAAAGATGCTATATGGCGTCCCTGGAGCATACTCTTCTCCAGGCTGAACAACCCCAGCTCTCTCAGCCTGTCCTCACGGAGCTCTATCCCTCTGATCATCTTTGTGCCTCTCCTCTGGACTTGTTCCAACAAGTCCATGACTTTCTAAAGCTGGGGGCCCCAGAGATGGACACAGCATTCTGCACAGCACTCTACTGGACACTCTGCACTGAGGAACAGAATCACCTCCCTTGCCCTGCTGGCCCTGCTGCATTTGATGCAGCCCAGGATGTTTTTGGCCTTTTGGGCTACTAGAACATATTAACACCACATATCTACATTTCCCCCAAATGTCACGGAAGTACAGTTGATGCCAGCCAGGAGGGTTTGAGCTGAATTTTATTCCTTAAAGTTGGGCTCCAGGACTGGCTCCTGATAGCTACAACTAAGCATGAAGGTGAGCATGAGATGCAGCTTTGTTCCTTCTCCCAAAACTTGTATCTCCAAAGAAGGAAAGTTGGAGTAGAGAACAAGGCACATTCAAACTTCTACTTAGGCACTTAACAGGACTTTCGGTCCACAATATTATTCCAGAGAAAAGGACAGCTCAGTGAAGACATCTGTTCAATTTTCAGCTACCATCCAAAAATTACCAGCAAAATATTTTTAAAAGAGTATTAGTGTGCCTCCTCTAGCCTTTGAGTTAAAGCCAGTCCCCAGTTATTACTGATCCAAAGTTTAAAATGACTATATATTGGTCTCACTAGATAAGACCTCTTTCTGGCACATAAATCTTGTTTGGATAAAATTCAGGATGGTGCACTTCAGCACAGGATCCTCAAATATTTCCTCTGTGCACATCCTGCTCAGCCAGAGAGCCTGTGCCTTACAGCCTGCTCACTGCATGGGGAGGTGGAGGTGGCACTGTGCAAGGCCTCTTACCTCCTCTGAAACAGTTCTGGATGGCCACAGAGACAAGACTGGAATAGATGAGTGGCAGGACCCATCTTGCTCAGGATCTGGAAATGCAGCATATCAGGAGCAGCAAGCACTTGAGTGCAGCAACTCTGCAGCTGCTGAAAATGGTGCCAAGGTGACCCAGTCCCTGACTCAACATAGGCTATGGGAGTTGAGGTAGAGCTCTTCCTTAAATCCTACCCACCTGCAATCAAAACAAAGAATATGGATCTCAGTCTTTAATCTCACCTAATCTGTCATTCACTGATTAGATTATAATAAATATAGAACTAATTTATGTCACCAAATGCTGATTTCTAAAATGTCTTACCTTCTTTGAGAAATCTGCTGTTTTTAGGAAGTGTCAAGAGGCCATTCCGCAGACAGGATAAATTCAGTGAATGGAAAACCCCTCAATTATCTGTTGTAAACATGCAATGATAGCAACACAAACCTGGATGGGTGGTCCTCAGCTGGGTGCAATGTAGCCTGAGGAAGACAGTCTTGAGGATCTGGGCCAGAGGAACTGAGGGATATGCTCCCATTTTCAAAGATGCAGAATTTGGCTCTGTTTTAGTACTGGAGAGCTGATATTTAATGCCCACAATAAATTTGCAGCAGCAGCAGCAATACAAGAATTTTAAAAATTCCTGTTTGCACTATTAAAATATTTAATAAAATTATCTCTTTGGTTGCTGATTCAAGTGTAAGGGACCAGTTTAGTTTACCAGGTTTAGTGCTATAATGGAATTACTCTTTTAAATCCAGAGGCTGTGTTGCCTGTGAGTTATTTGTGTACAACCTTCATATGTCAGAAGCAAACTACTAGTGCTAGATATTAATACATCCTACAAAACAAGCTCCCCCTTAGTTCTTTAAAGGATGTATCCTACTTAAAGGTACTCCATAATGTGTCTGCTTGGAGATTTCGTTGTGCATTTTTTGTCACTTATTCTCATGTTTTAATTTAATAAAAACAAAAAAAGGAAAATGCATATTTTTAAACCTAGGCATATGTTTATTAGGCACTGAGTTAAGGATTGAAACAGTGCCCTCATATGCAGCACTATTTATTTTGGAAAAAAAATAAAAAAACATTAGTATGAATTAATTTTTTCTTTTTGAATGTTCTTTTTTTTTTTCCCTGGCTTGATTGAAAAAAAAAAAACAGAACACCAAACCAACCAACTCAGTTGTCTTCATTCCCTGGTAAACACATTTTCTTTCTACACTTTTCTACGCTCAAATGTCATGTTCTCTCACATCCTTTCACCTTTTTTTGGTCATTAATTCTGTTTTAAGGAAAAAGAAATGCACACTCTGCTACAGAGCAAAGCAGGTCTGATGCTATCGCTCTCCTCTGACCTTTCTGCTGCACTATACATTAATATGACTCTTTGGGGAATAAGGGAATTGCCTGGCAATAGTATACCAAGCTTTTCATCTGTTGCTGGTAAGCTTGGTAGTGTTTAAAAATGACTGTAGCATTTAAGATTATTAGGAAGTATGGTTATTTACTTGCAATAACTCATTTTTTTCACAGCAAGTTACAGAGAAGGAGCTCTGTGCCAAATCACAATAGATTAACAGTTTTCAGGAGAAACAGTGGTCAAAATGTGGCCATTTTTCAATGTTTTTGGCTGTCAAAACATTTCCCCATGCTCAGTGCTTTGAAAACAGCTGTTAGAAATACCAAAACCCAGTAATTTCTATACTTTATTTTTGCTTCTTATTTTGGGCTTTATTAACTCTTGCTCTATTAGTGGTTGGTGTATTTACATACTGAGCTTTTTTTTAGGATCAAGAATTGTTGCTTGGAGAATTTGTTTCTGAATTCCAAAGCACAGGAACTTCTAGTTTAAAAGTAAATTAAACACTTTTTCAGAAAACCTTGCTTGGTAGCCATAGGACAGGCTATTTTTAGCCACAGCTGGAGTGAAGGAAGGGTAATTGCACATCATGTAAGATCAGAAATTCCTATCTATTCTAGACATCTGTCCTGCTTTTCTACTTCTCACAGCTCTGTGCCCCCCTGGATGAGGAGATAGAGAGCACTGCTATGGTTGTACAGAGGATATATACCCAGCACACCTGAGTTACTGAATGTAACCAAAACCAAATCATCTTTCAGGACATGGTCTCTGTAGAGCTCAAAAGTAAGGCAAGACTGATCTTCTAAAGGGCAGGTGGGGATGGCTCAATCCTCAAATAGGGATGGCTGCATTGCTGGCTTAAAAATATCTTCTACTCTTGGTGTCTTAGGAGGAGAATGATGACTCCTGAGGTCTGATCCTAACTCCTCTACCTAGCAGACTTTAGATAAGGAGCCATTATGTTGACATGTGTACACATGGATCAAGATACCAGTAATCAAATGTTCTGCTTCTTGAGTGAGCCCTAAGGCTCTTATGATTAATCTCACTTACTCTGACAGTCGTGACATGGCTGAGATAACATGACGTCTACGTTTTTCTCCACAAGCTGTAACCAGCTTCCTCAATGGTTACCTGTGGGCAAGAGTAAGTGGTGCTGCCTTTAACAGCTGGCTTATGTAACCTTACCCCTCAAATATTCCTGAGAGACTTCAGAAAACATGGTGATATTCCTGACTGGGGTGGAAAACCATGCAGTGCTGGTCAAATCCCAGGAATAAATCATAAAAGGTTGGCTGTCAGAACTGCAGCCTACAACCCAACCCAGAAAAGTACAAAAGTATAGTGAAAATGAAGCAAAGAAAAAGAACAAAGAAAAGCACCACATTTCCCCTTGATTCAGTCAAACAAAATGCATTTTAAAGACTTCATGGGCCTGTTTTAATTTGCTAATGTAGGCAATAGGATGAGGCTCTGCAGCCAGAGGAGGAACAGAGACGCAGCTGGAGCCTCCCTGGGATGTGGGGCTGATTCTGGGGCATCTACCAGTGCTCCTGCCAGCCCTTCCAGTCTGGGACACGAGTGTGGCCTGGCAGGTGACAGGGATGCTTGTGACCTGGCAGGTGGCTCTCCCAGCAAAGCAGCTGTGGGAAGGGCATTCTCACAACCAGCCAAGAACAAGGGTATCATTTTAGAGAGCAGCATGCAGGATTTTATTCAACACAGTCTTTATATGTACAATGAAGCAAATCTCGTAGCTCAAGGGCTTGCAATCTAGGTGGCAAAATCTTTTGGTTTTATTTTTAAAGGTAAATCTGCTTGCACCAGGCTGTTTTTAGAAGCGGGTACCTCAATTTGGCGTTTTTTACTCTTCTAAGACAAAATTTAATGAAGAGCTGGGGTGAAATGACTGATCCTGCAACATATCAGCATCAAGAAAGATATGAGCTGAGCCTATCTGCTATTGCCCTAGTCAAGACAGAGTTCTGACATTATTTAGGAATGTTTGGGAGATTTTGTCTCTGCTTGGACTCTAGTAGCTAAGCCAAACTTCTGAGACTTAACTTGCACTGGTAGTGCCTGCCTGAAATTATATTAGGATTTACTCTCTTGATAGAGCTTCATGGGTCACTGGCTTGCTTTATAGTCTGAAAGAATGATAGAAGTGTAATAGTGAAATCAAGGGGGAAAATAAAGATCAAGAAAAAAAGGCCAAATCCAGAAAATGGTGTGTAGCAAAATTATTAATAGGAAATATGAGCATGTTTAAGAAGATTTTAATATCTGTTTTTGCAGTTGATCTATTTGGCAGTAGTGAGTTAATTACTGTGTGCAGGGAGCCAATGATTTCAGAAGTCATTTAAGAAAAATTGTTTGATCTTGCACAGAAGCAGATGAGGAGTACTATAATGTGTAGCTTTGATGTGGAGACAGTAAAAAAAGCCTGGTGAATAATAACACCTTAAAATACGATTAAATATCTTCTCTCCCTATTATATGACTGATCTCATCATCAATAATTTTAATACTGAGCTTTATAAACAACAACAATAAGAACTATATGCGTTTTTGAAAACAATGTTTCTCATTGAAAATTAATGTGATGTAATTAAGTTTATGACGCATCACTTGGAGGCTGGAAGGTTTTGGCTGGGAATAAATAATAAGCGAAGTCAGCACTGGTAGTTTGCAGGAACATCACCCAAAAAAAACCAGTCTAAAAACAAGCTACTTTGAGCCATCCAATGTCCTCAAACTAAAGATGTAGGATGCCAAGCAACAGTTTACATGATAGGTTTTCCCCGTATTCTTAATTATTTGTGGTTTTAATTTAAAGCAAATGGCAAAAAATCAATGCAAATGAATCTGCAAAATGAATCTGTCAAACTGCACCTTCACAGAAACAGGAGCAGAACAAAGGTTTTTTCTGTCTAGGTCAGAACAATCCAGTTCACCTTCACTACAGTCACATCACATTCTACAAGCGCTGTCAATATTTCAGAGAAAGGAAAAAGACCAAAGAAATAATTTAGGACCTCAGCAGTTTATAGGAAAACCCATGTATCTTCAAAGCTTTCCAGATTGGCAGTGTTTGCAGGATCAGTCTGAAATTTGCCCCTGACTTATTTGGCACAAGGGACGTAAACCACTTGTGTGACTGAAATGCCATTTAGCCACACAAAAGTAAACCAAGCACACACACTTGAAAATCCATGCTTAAGAAACTCTTATAAGAATTTTCCTCCAGGATAGAGAAATTTGGGATTCAAATAAAGAGAAGGTAAATTGTGCCCATTTGCAGGGGAACCTGTATGGCTGCCATCACCAGAGGAGAGCAGAGAATAGCCTCTGCCTAAAGGAAGACAAAGATGGACATTTTTATTAACAATCCAAGCACTACAGATGGAACCAACAAGGACAAGTAAACCCTGGTCAAAGCCTTCCTTATGTCTGTGAGCTGGGAGCCTTCTCAGCGACTCCACCCAGAGCTCTGTCACTGCAGTTCCTACACTATATCAGGATCTGAAATACCTCAATATCTCAGAAAGCTTTTTCAGATCACTTTATTTTTTTTTTTGGAAGATGATGAATTAATTAACAAAATCAACTGAGCTGTGAGATATTTACTCATTGACTCAAATGGGGCTTTCCTGCAAACCTGAGAGGACAGCTCTGTTGTCTCTTTCCTGTGCACCTGAGACAGCTAAATGCACCATGAAGACCTTACTGAATTCCTGCTGCAAGCCTCATCCTGGTCAACACAGAGATTCCTTCTGACCTTCCTGGAAGTTGGATTAGGCCTTTAAAAGTCATACATTTTAAAACATTCCATGAAGGTTATGTTTGCTTTAAAACCACAGTGAAGTAAATGCAAAACTGTATTAATATTTAACATTGGCTTATAAAAACTACAAACTTGTAGTCAGGACAGATGGTAAAAGTTTAACTCACTTCATCGTTTCAAAATAAAAATGCAGAGGAGGACAGAATATCACATTTTCACTTTCAAAATTTATTTGTTTTTCTTTTATATCCTGTTTTGTTATTTCTATAGCCATATCTATTAAATAGCCATATTTTTCATTTATAAAATTTTTTATTTGCTTTTCCGATTTGGTGGTACTGGTTATACATACAGAAATCAAAACAGGAAAAAAAGGGTCAGAGGGAAAAAAATAGAATAGATTAGTTAAAAGAAAAAAAACTCACAAATATAGTGCTTGTGGACTGTATTGAGGAGCTGGCCAGAAGTCTAATGTCTTGATAGATGGTTCTGAGTGCACAGTTTTATTGCTGGTACACAGCACACTTTGTTCCTTTTGTTTGACTAAACTTGCCAACTTTGGAAATTAGTGACACGGGCATTCAAAATGTTGGACAAGTGGTCAGACTCTGATATACATATTCATACCCCAGCGGTAAATGATGTCAGGAAGTTTCAGATGCAGGAAAAATGCATTCTTTCGTCCAGCACAGCTTTAATAGAAGTTTCATAAGCACTTTCACCATTCGAGCAAGAGTGCCTCTTAAATAGCACACAGGGGAGACATCATTTAAAGAAATGTTTCTTTGCTTGAACCAGAAGTCTAAATCTGCTCAGTTCATTTAAAATGTTTTTTTCCTCAAGAATAAATGAATAAGCAGTTCCTTTTGTGGTTTTTGCTTGGTGACTTGCTATTATTCTTCCAGCAGAAAAAGGATTGGATTCTTATATGAACAGATGTGTTCCTCCTCCCTAGCCCCACACTCATTCTCTCCCTTTGGAAAATAGAGGTGACGGGCCTGGTGTTTGACTAAAAGAGGCTATAAATCTTCTGGGGATATGCTGTTATATCTTTGCACATAAAAAGTATTGAGGAAGTGAAACAGGTTAAAAAGCAAAAAGTCCTTGTAATAAATCATACTCTGTACTTGGATTTTTAACCCTTAGAAGCGCAGGGCCTCTTTAATAAATTGCCAGTGCAGAGATCCGGGAGGCAGGGGCACGACCGGGTGCGTGGGACGGGAGATGCCCGCACGGCCGCCCAGCCCTGTTCTCGCAGAG
>PYHW01010703.1:4093256-4107100 GCA_013186435.1 Turdus rufiventris
GTGTGTGTGTGTGAAGGTGTGTCGCTGTGGGAGCTGCCCCCCAGCCCCCGGACGCGGCGCAGGAGGCCCCGCACCGCACCCGGGGCCGCCCCCTGCGCGCCCCGTCGGGGCGGGCGGGCGGGCGGCGGTGGCGGGGAGATGGCGGGGCGGCGGCGGGCGCTACCGCTGCTGCTGCTGCGCTGCCTCCTGCTGGGGCTGCTGGGCGGCGGCGGCGGGGGCCAGCCCGGCGGCGGCGAGTACTGCCACGGCTGGGTGGACGGGCAGGGGGGCTACCACGAGGGCTTCCAGTGCCCCGAGGGCTTCGACACGGCGGCCGCCACCATCTGCTGCGGCTCCTGCGCTCTGCGCTACTGCTGCGCCGCCGCCGAGGCTCGCCTGGAGCAGGGCGGCTGCACCAACGACCGGGAACCCTCGGAGCCGGGAGTCACCGCCCGTGAGTGCCCGGGGTGGGGAGACGGTCCCCGCGGAGCATCCCCCGGGCCCAGCCCGGTGCCCCGCGGTCCCGCGGCGGCTGGTGATCCCTGTCCCGTCCCGCGGGTGGGCTGGAGGCGGGCGCGGCTCCAGGTGCGCTCCGCGGTGGCGCCGGGGCTGCGGCTGCGGAGCGGCCCCCGCCGGGACAGAGCCGGAGCCCGGCGTGCCGGGGCCGCAGCTCCGCGCTCCCCAGAGCACCGGCAGCAGGATCCCTCATGACTGGGAGGCGCACTTGTATTTTCAGTTCGCATCGGCAAATTCTGCTGTGTCTGTGTAACTTTACTGCTCCCGGAGGTGCGAGCGGGCCTCGGTGCTCTGCTCGCACAGCCCCACGGTGTGAGTGGCCGTCAGTTTGCCAAACAGAAGAAATCCGGCAGCGCATACGGAGTCTGGTTTCCCAAGTCACACGTTCTGCGCTTATCTTCCACCTTAGGAAAGGAAGCGATTTAACAGCATCTGCAGCATTTGAGCTTCGCCTGCAGATTCAAGCTGTTACACGGGACAGTCCCGGCAATTTGGGAGATGAGGGAGGGAGAGGAGTGAGATTCTTGAGCTATACCTAACAAGAACCAGCAAATGGGACACGATGTAGACATCGTGTAGGTTTTACCTTTGGTACCTATTAAAACTGTCAGAAAGAAACTTTTACTGGAACCTACAGGGTTTAAACTCTGATTTTGTTTCAATGATAATGGTGTTCTCTCTTCTGAGCCAGTTGGTATGTTATTGGGGCTGACATGATGTAGGGCATCATAAACACTGTGGAGTTTTATTTCTACACAGAACACCTGTTGCTCAAGTGGGCTAATATGCACGAATTTTCTTCTTCTTTCTTTTCCCAGAACCAATCTACGTTCCATTCCTCATTGTTGGATCAATATTTATTGCCTTCATTATCGTGGGCTCGCTGGTAGCAGTTTATTGTTGCACATGTTTAAGACCTAAACAACCATCACAGCCAATACGATTTTCTCTGCGGAGCTATCAGACCGAGACTCTTCCCATGATCTTGGCCTCCACAAGCTTCAGGACGCCATCCAGGCAGTCCAGTACTGCCACAAGTTCCAGCTCGACCGGCAGCTCAGTTCGCAGGTTCTCCTTCCCCCGCGCAGAGCCAGGGTGCCTGGTGGCATCCTCACCTCCACCATACACATCTGGCTGCTTCCAGACAGCCCATACAGTCCACCTGACCCAGCCATCAGGATTTCTGGTGTCTCCGCCATACTTTGGGTATCCTCTCCAGCCAGAGCCTGCCCTGGCTGGGAAGAGCTGCTCTGATTTTACTCAGAGCTGAAAGAAGCTGTGGAGAAGTAATGCAGCCTTTGCAGTCGCAGGGACTGCTGCTGTTGGGTGTCACACTGATGTGCTCTGTGGCTGCAGAATTCAGAACTGTTCCTGTGGGTGAGTTGCCCTTAAAAAGTGAGGGGGTCTCACTTGAGATTGCATTTCCCAAACTTGGATCACGCTTACAAAGGGATTGTAATACACTCCAAACAGTTGCTCTAAAACTGGACTGTTCCGCCTAATTTGTGCAGAATGTGTTCAGAGACAAGTAAAAGAACCACGCTGGACAGAGGTACTCAGTGTTACAAATTGACATTTTACCCTAAATGCAGTTAACATAGTTAACAAACAGTGGCTGCATTCCACTGGCAATAATCAGACTAGTTCTCTAAAGCAGCAATAAGCCTGAGAAGTAAGAGAGGAGTAATACTTACTAAAGAGGATCCTTGAAAACATCTGACTGCTTACCACTTCCATGAGCAATGAAAGTAAGAGGAAGAATTTTATTAGATATCATAATATGGAGGTTTTTAAAAAGTGCACATAATCTACCTGAACTTACACTGCATATTTGAATTAGTAAACTTTAATGATGGTAGATAAAACTAGCACTAATTAGAGATCAGACAGTCCCACATAGCCAAATTATCTATGAGGAAAGCAGAATGTATTCAGCAGTATCACCAATAACTTCTCCACATAAAATTCTAAAAATAGTGTTCTACTAAAGCATTCTTCAGAAGGAAGTATTTATTGTCAGCTTTTTGCTCAGCAAGTGTAAGTTGGACAAACTGATCGTGAAGTTCTGTTTGTAAAATTAGCCATGTATAAAATGTAAAGACAAGTTTGTAATTTAAAATGTATTTACACCATTGACATCACTAATTATTTAGTAGTAACATGCAAAAAAATTACCAATAAACTGTGTGGTTGAAATGTTGTGTCATCACTATGACTCTGTACAGATAGTGTTTGTTGAATTTAGTTGGTGTAAGTCTTTTGTATTTTTTCTGTTAAAATTGTTTATGCTGCTTTTTAAAAAATGACTTACAACTTTAACTGCACCTGTTGTGCAGATTTAATATAATACAAAATTCTGGCTATATAGCAAAAGAACAGATTCATTTATGTCTTTTACATGCAGCTGTGCTGAAAAAGTGGTGAAAACTACACTGATTAGTTGGGTATTTTAGATTAAACATCCTGCACTAGGAATAAATTCTGTTTGCCCTTCTACATTCCTTCACCTAAGTAAACCAACAAGCCAAATGGAAGAAGAAAAAAAAGCATCTAAACTAAATACATGCAGTAAGCAAATGGAAAATACACAAGAAAAAAAATTGCAGTCATTAAAGGGCTTCTCTGTGTACTTATGTCTGTGAAAAAACGAAGTCATTCTGTGGGTCAGAATCTACAATATCAGAGGCTGAGCTTTCCTGTTTTATCAGTCTCAAACTCCCTGTGTGTACGATCTGTTGAAGTACATTACAGCTGACCTATTTAACAAGCAGTTTAGAAAAGCTTCACTGGTTCTTTCTCAAGAGTTGAGTAATTTTTTTTTCATAGCAAATATCTAGCAATCAGTAGTTATGACAAAAACTATTTCAAAATAACCCTTTAAATAAGTTTTTTTTTTTTTTTACTGCACAATTAGCATTATAATCCATCACACAGCTGTGTATATGTTTTGCAAGATACTAAAAATTAGATTTTGAGTATTTGGGAAATTAATTGAAAGCTAAGTGTTCTGGTCTGGCATTTTACTGTAGAAACAATCTTCAGGGAAGGGAGTAAGAAAATTTTTGCTTGCCTTTGATGAGGTTTCATAGGACTCTTCACGGCGTATTTTGAATGGTTATGAGTGGGACTGCTTGTCAAGTAACTTTTGAAAAATCATAGAATATTTCAAGATACATGAATATTTCAGCTATCCTATTCAGAAGCATACTGTGAGATGTGCTGATCACTCCTGTATACAACAGAAACAGCAAACCAACTTAATTTTTTTACAAATTATAGTAAGTCTCTAATTAGAAGAAATCTTTATCTAGTAAACCAAGGCAACACAGACCCATTCTGGAAGCAGAAACTTGATCAGTTTAACTAAGAAGGGGCAATTTCTGTACCTTTAAAGCATGATTAGTCATCAGAGCCACTGACACAGGTGCAGAGTGGCCAAAATTCAGGGTTTTCCTCAAAGACACAGCAAAGTACAAACAAAGTACGCAGCAAAGTGATGAGTTTGGCAGAGTCATTGCCCATTACCATCTGGTGCTGTACAGGCCCGGCTGCTTCACTTGATAGCCTCACAGTGCTCTGCAGTTATTAGTGTTTTAACATAGAGACAGAGGGTGCACACACCCTTAGATTTTAATGATTATTCAGCCTAAGGAGATCTGTGAAGTTTACCATGCAGCAAGAAACGCAGCCTAGTAGGGAAGACTCCTCTGAGGCACCTCCTTTCTTCCCCTGATGCTGCATACTGTGTTTGTCCTGGCAGAATAGGTGAACTTGACACACAGGAATAATTTCATTGAATCAGACTTTCATAAATCTGTAAGTTTATAGCCTGCTAAGTACTTTACAGATCAGTAGCCAGAGTGCAACAAATCCTGCAGATGTGGTTCTTAGGGTGGGAAAGATCAGGTGTAGTTCAAATAGCTGTACTGGGCTACTGTAAAAACAGTTGAGGTGCAACTATGCACCATCTGCAAAGAAGAAACTACAAACCAAAAAAATAAAAATACAAAAAATTTAAAAATCTATTATTGTTCATGTAGTTACAGTAGCAGTGACCTATATAGCTGAAAGGACAGGAGGTGACCAGAATACAACCCATGGATAGAAACGCTTTTGCCTGTGCCAGTAGTTTCCGACCCAGATGGATTTGGTGTGCAGGAGAGAATGCTGAATTTTCTTCCTAATGGAAAGAGCCTTTTGGCTCCTATGATTTATAGGAACAGGAAATTTTCCTAAACTTGCAGACAGAACAGAAATGAATTGTGATAGCACTTTAATGACTAATGAAATGGTTTGAAGGGCTGGATGTATGCTTGAAGCAATTGCTTGCTATTAGAAGTAACATTTACAGGCAGTACTTGCTTCACTGCCATGTTAACAAAGTAGATTTAACTATTTCTTTTGGAATTCTGAACTCAGTTCATACTCCTTTTACTAGCACTACACCAATCGAAAATCAAAATGAAAGAATATTCACACCCATTAAATTGATTGCTGTCATTCACACAGGGTGCAACAAATACTTTGCCATTAACTGGTAATGACTTAGATGAAACCCAAGCCTTCTGTGGATGAGCAATAGCAGCATGCCATTTGTTGTGTGTTTCCACCATTTGGGACTCTGAAGTGTGTATCTCTAAAATGCATCAAGACTTTCCAGGGCTAGGAAAAACATTACAAGTACTTGCAAGAATGTCTGACGGATTCTGTTTGAAACTAGGTAAGCACTACATTTTGTGGCTATGTAAACTCATGGATTATTTCTAATACTAATCCTACTGGAATAAAAAAAAGTGTCAATTTAAAAAGTATTTTGTCATTACTGCTCAGTTGCAGCTTGACATAAGGACATTAAGGAACATTGAGGAGATGAAGTTGTTTTTCAGTTCTGTTTTGCTGCCTACTGCCATGTGCTGTCTGAACTTGAACTCCTCTCTCTGAACAATGCATCTGCTTTGAGGGAGCCACTGCTCCACAATATCACATAAAGTTTTTGACTCACAGTTACACTGAGGTTATAATTCCATGCTATCCTGTTTTCATTCGTAAAGGCAGACAAGGAAATGTCTTTCTGTTATTTTTATTATTTCAATCTATAACTGTGCAAATCCAGGGGGCCGTACTGTAAATCAGGTTAGTGAAGTGATTTTAGCTTAAAAATAATGTTTACTGTAAGAAAGAAGGGAAAGGATTTGATAAGGGAGCCTGGATCATTATAAACTGGATTATAAACCGAGTAATTTCAAAGGCTTCCTGACTGCTAGTATAATAGAGGTAGTAAATTATTATGAGGTGGAATATCCTCAAACCAGCTCTGCTACTACAGACTGGATTTTGTGAAACTGTTATCTGAAAAGCGAGGCCACATTTCCTTATTCTTAATCTTATCATTCTTGTACTGCATATTTCTCTTTCAAAATAGAGTATCACCACCAGAATATGTTAGGGCATGGATGGAAGTCTCTAAAGGACAGAAGTCTCTAAACTGCAGACTCCTGTGCTCCTTGTTTTTTTTTTTTGTTTGCTTGTTTAACTTTTCTATATTTCACATCAGAAGTGAAAAAGACATTTCAAAATAGCTGTTCAAAAAAACAAAAACCCAAGAAACCTTAAACAAATTTTCTACTTTTTCAGGTTACATAAGAACTCTATGATATTTGTGAAATACTATTTCTACTATATCTCATTTTGAAGAATCAAAACTCATAAACAGTGATGAGATATGTTTTCCTGGGAAAGTAATCCCAAGCATTTCCAACCAGTCAAGCCAACAAAACTTCTTAATTTAATGGCAAAGTTTATTCATTTTTTAACAATTAAAAGACAAAACATTTAAAATTTGCAGTTCAAAACATGCACATTCACCAAATGCCAAAAGACATTTAACACTGCATAGAACTGAATATGTTACTAAAAGAACTATTTAAAAAACACAGTGCATTTAACATCCAGTTAAAACTAAACCTGAGAAACTACCATAAACACTGAGTCAAAAAATCTTCATTCATGCAGCTTCATAATTTCCACAACAGTTTCAGCAGTAATGGCTTAGTGGAGCTGTAAAAACCTCACCTTATCTTGAATGCAAATTTTGCTGTTGCAGACTGACCGCTTTCTGCAGCGGTTCATACATATCAAACACTGAAAATCGTAATGAAAAATTCTGTTGAAGTAGAAAAACAATATTAATGCATTTATGGCTTCTATGCTACATTAAAGAAACACCATAAAATATGACTTTAAAAAAACTTGTTCTGGTCACAGCTTTGCAATTACAAATCACACTCTACACGGAAATGCTTTTACTTCAGTATCAACCCTAAAAAAAGCGCCCAACTTTGTACATCATTGCTCTGATGAGTACTCCTCATACTCAAAAGCAGTCCAGTTGAACCTCGTATGAGTAGTGGTTTGCATAAGCAGGAACCAGGTTTGGAATGCTAAAATATTCCTTTGTTTAATAAAGATCTGTTGGTTAACAGCGAGGAAACTGGGCGAGCGAGGGCACAGAGGGGGAAGGAGAAACTCATTTGTTGAGTTTTGTAACCAGTGAAAACATCCAGTACCAAGGAAGCTGAACTGACAAACTCATTTGCTTACACAGCACTAGCTTCTCGATATATTATGAGCAGACTTTTAACGAAGGCAGTAAAAAACAGGGATCAACAACCACCATGCATCGCCTCAGAACACTTAGAAATAGTGCCTCATGCAGACAGAATGACAAATTCATCAGAACTACAACTGCTTTTACACAATACGCAAGAAAAAAAGGGAAAAGACTTTTCTCTTTAAATTTAACACATATTCCAAATTACTCATCATTCAAGATGGGTTCAAATGCCATGATAAACATCATAAGACACTTAAAGTTCATCTTTGTAACAAGGTGAATTTTATGGATGCATGTGGACATATAGGAATCTTCAGCTATCTCTTAGTGTTTCAAAATATTTTATTTATCATTTTATACAAATAGAATGATGACTAAGTATAAATCTGTTGAAACTGCTTTGCAAAAATATGTGTAAAATTAGGAAATGGCAAGAAAAAATTCCAGATACAAATTGTCAGTAGGTTTCTTAAAATTTGCTTCCAGTTACTCTTTTGAATAATTTATATATATATATATATGTATGTATATATCTAAAAATAATTAAGCAAAAGTATTTATATAAGATACCCGATTTTTAGTGGCACAGATTCATCTTTTAGATGGAAATTTTTAATAATAACTTGCAGTGCACATTAAACAGATGGAAAAATCCATGTGAACTCTCTATTTAATACATTTTTGAATTTTCTAACAGTAAGAACAGAGGCATTGTTATGAGCATTTCTGCCTCAACTGTTTTTTTTTCCTTTAAATAAACATCAGCAGAATCCCCTTATTTTAACAAAGATATGACATACTAACAGGATGGAAATAGATTATGTTACTGTGTACTTAACATGAAAATAAAGTGCATATTGTATACTTGGCCTGTTTTAAAATGGGGACACATAGCTAAGATAATCTTGTATTTTAAAATGGAATTGTATGAGCAATCAAACCCCACCATTTTTGCCACATTTGTCTTTTTTGCTATTTTTAAGAAGTGGTATCTCTCAACCACTAATTATCAGAAAAAGTATGGAGACAGGAGAAAAATTCATCAAAAGTAGTAAAAAATGCACTTTGGGAAATACTACTTCAAATTCTGAAAGGATGTAAGCATGAAATGCTGTGATAAGATTATCTTACAAACCTTTAAATTAGTCTAAATTTAGGATCTTATAGAGCTGTTTCAGTCACTTTCTTCCTTTTTAAGATAGTTAATTTGGGACGTACTGTGTGTTTTCTTTGAACTGAATTATAATGGTAAAACAGAGTTTTATTTCATAAGAAGAATAAGAGATCATGTAAATATCTCACTGTATATGTTTCACAATGTGTTCTAATCCATATCTGCATAATTAGCAATTAAACCAATTAGAAGAGGAAAAAAAAAACTGCCCAGGAAGAGAGCATGTACAGATTAATTTTATATGAGTTAAGCACACTGAAAGATTATAAATGAGCAACAGTGTCCTGGCTAATTTCAGAAATGTTTTGAAGCTGGTCATTGTCCCTTGGATGACAGAAAATAAGGATCCCCATTTTAGGAAAGGGGCACGCCCTCAAATTTTTTCTTGCCTTAGGTCAAGTGATTTGGCCCTCCCATATTGATGCATCTATTTATCTATGCCTGCAATGGCTTTTCTGAAGGCAGTTCTTGTCTGCATGACTGACTGGCAGTACTGTTTCTAGTAGGATACGTTCCCTTTGTCCTTGTGCCTTCTATTTAAAGATCACTCTGGGCAAGTGAGAGGAAGACACTGAGTAACATGCATATTAAAAATGCAGACTGCCTTCCCACTGGTACACCTTCCTAAATATGTACTTTCACATAGTGCCTTTTGTTGGGCTTTCTCTGTGTATTTTTAAGCTCCTCTTAGAATGGAGAATAAGAAATTTGGACAGTGAGATTAATTACATGTTAAGCATTTAGCTGGATGAAAGGCAAGGAGGTAAAGTCACCTTTAGTAAGTATATGGCATATGAAGGAGGGCAGAGAAAAGATGGGACTGGATGACTCGTTATGATTTGGAGAGCAAAAAGGAAATACTTAATTTACAGATCACTGGGGATATAGTTGTTCTGCTTTTCCATCTGGTTGATCTCCATTGAAAGAAAAAAAGAGATCATTCCTATGCAATGCATTAAAAATTTACTTAACAATAAAACCAACTGCTACTATAGAAAATTGTATTTTTAATGTAATTATGGTAGCTTTTAAATCCAGAATTAAACATGGACTAAAGAGTTGCAAGAATTAACTAAATTTTAAAGTTCAAGTAGCTTTTCTTAGTTTGAAACCTGACGGTTGTTGGATGGTAAGTTGAGAAATACCAAGTATAACTACTTCAAGAATGTATCACAATATTCTCATTTAGTATCTCCCTCTTTTTTTTCCCTCATACCAGGTATCTGTCTTTTTATGCAGTCACTTCCTCTCCATTTTGATTAAAGGTGAGAGTATAGAAGTATTCTTCATGACCAATAAGTTGTAAAGAGACTGCTGCAATGTATTTCACACCTTTATAGGAAGGGACTTTAGTGCAAATAAACCAGTACATACCACAGACTAGCGAAGGGCATGCTTTGCTCTGTATTCCAGTGTATGCATTTCAAATAATCTTAGTATAAAAATGTTGAAAATTTGATTAATTTTAAAAAATAAGTTTAAACAAACTTTCTTTCGAACCTACAGTATAAGCAGATACAACTAAGCATCACAAAAATAATTAAGTTTGCTAAAGGAAAGTAAGGCAGAGAAATTCTTAAAAATTGAATAATTTTTACTCCATTATACAAGTTGGCAGCCATATTCAACATACGCAATACTAAATGAAAATAAGGGGAAAGCTTGTATAAGGCCAAAGGTGCAAAGACTCGCAGTTTTGAAAGCAAATGCCAAAAAGGCCACTCAAAATTAGACTCACTGTACTTTCTCCTCAAGTGTGGAGACTCAAGCATGCAGCTCTGAGATCAGGACCAGAGATAGTTTCCTTTCAAATTGTTTCTAACAGAAAACATTTATGGAACTTCTTTGGCAAATGTTTTTAGGTTAGTTTGACACAAACATCTATGAGCATCTTGACTCAAAATCTTTCTTAAAGAAGGTGAATTAACACCATTAAGATACTGGGTTTTTTTCAGCACTTGTTGAAATCAAAGGCTTATTGTCAACTGCATTTTAAATATATTAACACTTAAAAACCTTCACAGATGCTAGTTGATCTGTCAATGTAAAGTATGTTTAGCAATCTGACCACTGCCCTTCTAGTATATGACCAGTATTGATTTGATTTCATTGTAAAATAAGCAAGCTGGCAAGATACAAGGTAAATTCCAATCTGTTTACAAAGGCTAAGCAAATACTTGTTAAAAATTTAGAGATGGTGTGTTACAGTATAGTTGCACAGTGCTTTTGTCTACTGAATACACAAATCCAAACTTTATGGAACAAGACCATCACAGATCTTTCAACGTCTGATAACTGGACCATGGTCACAGCTCACAGCCAAAGATCCAGCAGCCTGTCTCACAAAAGTAACAACTAAGGCCTAAATCTCCAGCTGTGTTCCTTCACCATTCCTCAGGCCTTTGCTTTGTGGTATCGTAAGCTCTTATTACTTCAGATTGGGAAACAATTCCATTTTCATCTTGAGAGAAGGCATAGCCATCTGCAGATATAAAGCAAAAGAGAAACAAATGAAATTTTGACTGGTTTTATTATTTTAAAGCTTTAATAAAAGCAACTTAACAAAGGTGAATAGAGGGCAATAAACCTCTTTTCAACAGTTAGTAAAATCCCGTGCCATTTCTTACAGAATTTTGCAGTTATAAAATAGTAGAAAGAACTCTGCGCAGTATCTTAGGTATGAAGGACAACTTAACCACAGGCAAAGAACACAGTCTAACGAGTTTAGGATACTGCACTTTATTATAAATAAATGCAGTGAAAGGCAGAATTTTACTGCTGTGTTATTAATGGATATTCATTTTTGTCAGCGAACACTTACGAAGCAAGTTTTGTTGCAAAGAGTCAGAGCGATACAAGTTCACATGGTTCTTCTTAAAAACATTCTTCAGAAGTTGGGCTCTTTCAGTTAAGCTAGAGAGAAAGTAGATACGTGAAAAATATTTACTTACTAATTACCTCATCCCTTTATGTTTGAGTCTGCTCAATGGGAATTAATTTAAATGAGAAGTGTCCACCCTCCCTTTTCTTTTTAAATGGTGCCTGATGAATTATTAAGATGATGATTAAAAGCTTGTGTGAGGATAGATTATTAAATTCTGACCCTGCGTAATTATCTTGCTTGTCACAGTACACGCAAAATATCAGTTTGAAACACTGCTGTGTGCTGACAACACAAATAAATATGAACCTTTGAGTGTGACTCCTTTAGAAATACACAATGTAAAGGTGAAGGCACTGTCTTTATGTAGCACAGCTTGAATAGAGACAGGCTGAATTAGTCTTTTTTATCTTACACAGAAAGTGTTCCCAGCCTCTATTGAAACAGTACCCTAAAGGGATGGGAAATGAGTGGAGGGAAGGCCACATTCATGGTCATCAGCTAATTGTACAGAAAGATTATTTCCATAAAATGTGTTCTAGAAAGGAGCATTCCCCAGGAAACTCTAGAAGGTGATTTTCTGGAGATCATACCCAAATAACAGCTACTATTGCTGCTAAGGTTGGCCACTTCAGCCCATCGTCCTTCACAGGACTACTGAGTTTGTTGTGTTGTATGCTCACTGTGCTTTAGTGTGACTCAATGCACTCCCCATTTCTGCACTCCCCATTTCAGCCCCAAGTGGTAAACAGGGGCATTGAACATTTTTAAAATTGAGACTCAAGCATCAGCCAAATGCTGCAAACTGTAGTGAAAGGAGTAGCAAAGGTATTTGGTTTCCTTTCTTTCTTACACTAAATTTCTCTCTAATAGGAACGCACATTACTAAATAAATACCAGGTAGATGAGACACAGCTCAAAAAAATGGAAAAATCTGAGTTTTAGTAACACGTTAAATATGTGCAAGGGACTATATTAAAAAAACCCACACCCAAATTCTTCAGTGTCCTCTTGATTTGATATTCACTGTGAATTACAGCCTGTGTTTCAAGAAATACCAATCTATCAGTTAAACATTTCAAATGCTGAAAAATGCAGCCCTCTCTCAATGTAAACATGTAAAAATTAGTTCAATTAGAAAAGAGATGTATCTTATGTTCAATATGATTACATAGTGATTTGTTATTGCTAAAGTTCTGCTAGATTAGCAAAGTCGTCTCTTGTGAAATGATGTAGTAAGAAAAACAGACTTCACACACCTTATGTTACCAAGTTTTGATTACTCAAATTACTTTTTAATATTATTGTCAATTAGCTCAACAGACTTACCTTCCCAGGCTATCAACCAGACTAAGTGGTGCAAGGAAGGGAACTAGGCTGCTTTCCTTAGATTACCACTCAAGTCATTAAATTAGAAATGTTCATTCTTTCTTAAGTGACTACATACTTATATATGAAGCTGAACCACTGTTTAAGCTGGACAGACTAATGGTTTATCTCATCTTTCTGTTCTCCTCTAGTCTGGTGGTTAAAGCATATGGTGAAAGCTTGGCTTTTCTAAGTTGGAAAAGGAAAATAAACCTACTACTTCCATAAAGAAACGCTAACTGGAAAATCTACAGGGTAAGGTGATAGGGAAGAGAAACTGCTTCTGTGGCCACATTTTGAATGAAGATAGAATGAGACTTTCTTGTAAGAAAAAAATTAGGTACCAATTCCAGGAAGGTAGCTGGCATCTGCTGACTGAATCAAGAATGGAGAGGCTGAAGTACTGAGACAGATCTTACTTTCAGTGCTTTCCTAAGCTAACTAACTGGGGATATTTTTTCATCCTGCTTGCTCCTCTACGCTGTGTAGAAGCCTTTTTTTTTTTAATCCAGAGCTATAAACTGTTTAAGCGACAACATTAATAAAAAATTAGGGACTGAAATCTAAACTGTAAGAATATAGAGAATGAATAAATAAATCAGTATGTTAATGTAAAATTGGAGGCCAAGGAGGTAGAAGACCATAAGTACACTTATGTATCTCCTTTGCAATTAATCTGTGAAATCCTTATTAATGTGAATTGAGATCAGCAAATGTCTGACAGGTGCTATTTTCTAATAAAAAATATTTATTTAAAACATTAGTAGGCATATTATTGCATTCTTGGTACCATCATTCCTTGCTTGTGCTCCCAAATGAAATATTCAGATTGAATCACAGAATCACTGGGTTGGAAGAGACCTTCAAGATCATTGAGTCTACCCCATGCCCTAAGCCCTCAACTAAAACCATGCACCAAACTAGGCACTGACTGCCACATCCAGTCTTTTTTTAAACATATTCAGGGATGGTAATTCCACCACCTCCCTGGGCAGATCATTCCAGTACTTTATCACTTTCTGTAAAAATCTTTTTTCTAATATCCAAGCTAAATTTCCTTTGGCACAGCTGAAGACTCTTGTTCTGCCAGCTGCTGCCTGGTATAAAAGACCAACCCCCATCTGACTAGAACCACCTTTCAGGGAGTTGTAGAGAGTGATAAGGTCACCCCTGAGTCTCCTTTTCTCCAGGCTGAACAATCCCAGCTCCCTCAGCCGTTCCTCACAGTGTTTGTGCTCCAAGCCCCTCTCCAGCCTTGTTGCCTCCTCTGGACGTGTTCAAACGTCTCAAGGTCCTTCCTAAACTGAGGGGCC
>PYHW01010703.1:4107150-4148021 GCA_013186435.1 Turdus rufiventris
CACACTATTCCTGATCCAGGCCAGGGGCCATTTGCCTTCCTGGCCACCAGGGCACACTGCTGGCTCATGTTCAGTCAGCTGTCAACCAGCACCTCAGGTCCCTTTCTGCCTGGGCACTGTCCAGCCACACCTTCCCCAGCTATAATGTTGCAGGTGGTTGTTGTGGCCAAAATGCAGGACTCAGCACTTGAACTTATTAAACTTCATGCTATTGGACTCTGCCCATCCATCCAACAGTTCTAGGTCTCTCTGCAGAGCCCTCCTCCCTTCAACAGATCGACACACGCTCCCAGTTTAGTGTTGCCTGCAAATTTACTGGTGAAAGACTCAGAACCCTTATCCATGTTGTCAACAAAAATATTGAACAGAACAGGCCCCAGCACAGACCCCTGGGGGACACCACTGGTGACTGATCCCCAGCTGGATGCAGCACCGCTCACCACCACTCTCTGTGCCCAGCCATCCAGCCAGTTCTTAACCCAGCACTGAGTGGGTGCTGTCCAAGCCTCAGGCTGCCAGCTTTTCCAGGGAATGCTGTGGGAGACAGTGTCAAAGGCCTTGCTGGAGTCCAAACAGACAACACCCACAGCCCTTCCCACATCCACCAGGTGGGTCACTTGGTCATAAAAGGAGATCAGGTTGGTCAAACATGACCCACCCCTACTAAACCCGTGCTGGCTGGGTCTGATACCCTGGCCATCCTGTAAGTGCTGTGTGATGGCATTCACTATAAACTGTTCCATAACCTTACCAGGTACTGAGGTCAGGCTATCTGGTCTGTAATTACCAGGATCCTCCTTCCCACCCTTTTTATGAATGGGTGTCACATTGGCCAGCTCCCAGACATCTGGAACCTCTCCAGTGAGCCAGGATTGCTGGTAAATGATGGAGAGAGGCTTTGCAAGCTCAGCTGGAAGCTCCCTCATCAGCTTGGGGTGGATCCCATCTGGTCCCATAGATTTATAAACATCCAAGCAGCTCAGCAGTTCTCTAACTGTCTCCTCCTGGATAACAGGGGGACCATTCTGCTCCCTGACACCATCCACCAACCCAGGAGGACAGTTGTCCCGAGGACAAGCTGTCTTCCCACTAAAGACTGAGGCAAAGAAGGCGTTAAGCACTTCTGCCTTCTCATCTGCACTTACTAAGTTCTCTCCCATATCCAGTAGAGAACAAAGGCTGGTCTTATCCTCCCTTTTGCTATTAATGTATTTGTAAAAACATTTTTTATTATCCTTTGCAAAAGTTGCCAAATTAAGTTCAAGCTGAGCTTTTGCCTAATTTTTTTTTCCTACATGCCCTAGCAACCCCCTTAAATACCTCCTGAGATACTAGACCCTCCTTCCAAAGATGATCCTCTTTTTATTTATTTCAAAGGAAATCTCATTGCCCATCCAGGCTGTATATTTTCCTCATCAACCCATCTTTTGGCACACAGGGACACTTTGTTCCTGTGCCCTCAAGATCTCTGTTTTGAAGCACACCCACCTTTCCTGGAGTCATTTGTTTTTAAGGGCTGCTTCCCAAGGAACTCTCTGAATAAGTCTCCTAAATATGCCAAAGTCTGCCCTCTGGAAGTCCAGCGCAGAAGTCCTATTGATGCTCCTCCTCATTTCACCACATTTCATTGCTTAAATGCTAAGTAGTGAAAATACTACCTTAAACTTTTACAAGAACATAAAGTATGCACCTCTCTTAGTTTATGTATAATGAAGTTGTCACTGCACAGATCTGATTGCTGGTAAAGAAAATACAAAATACATAGGAAATACATTTGAGAAAAATGGTTTCAGTTAATCAAGTATTAAATTCTTTTCTGTACTTGAAATACTGTGGTCTCTCTATTATAAATCACCCTGTTGCCATTCAAAAGCATATTTAAAGAAGCCAAGAAAACATGATTTCATAATTAACCCATGTTAGATCACAGTAACTAAATACCTGTTCTCATTAAGTGTACCTATATGGACAAACAGAATATTAAATATTTTTCAACATGAAATGTATACCTTAACAGACAATTAAACACAGTTCTAGAAGAAAATTCAGAGTAAAGAATTTCTTCCTAATATCTAAACTAAACCTACTCTCTTTCAGTCCTATCATCAGCCCTTAAAAATCTCCTGGCTTTCTTACAGGCCCTCTTCTCAGTAAACATTCAGATACACACTGATTACAACAGCTATCCAATACAAGAATCCTGACCTGCTATCTGTGGAAGCTGAGACTTCTATTTTGTGTTGTAGTATTTCTAAGATGGGAGTGGACAGAGTGGAAAAATTTCAGAGTTATCTTTTTCACTATTTTCCAGTTACCTTCTACTCATGCAGTGATTTACATATTCTTAGGTTATTCTGGTATTTAATGAGAACAAATCCCTTCTTCTCCAACAAACAGAAAAAGGTACTCCCAGAGGTATGCACCCTAGAATAAGAAAGTCTCATGTACATATCTTAAACAGATGTAAAGGACATTCCTCACCCATTTATCTATTTACTCTATACTGGTAACTAATTAATCCAGGCTTCTGCAATTTGTTTACAAAAGTTGAATCAAATTTTTGTAGATGCAAGCAAGTCAGTTCATCAGACCATTTCTTTAACAACGAACACTTTCTCAGTTTTGGCTCTATCACTTGGATTTAAATGAATTAAAAAATAATGGAGGGAATAAAATCTTAAGCGAAATTTTGTAGCATCCAATGATTTGCATATAAGGTGGATGCTTGTATCCTTCAGAAATACTGGTCTAAAACTAAGAGAAGAGAAGAATTAGATCTAAGGAACATATTCTGGCAGGTAACTAAACAGCTGTCATGGAGCCCTCGTAACTATTTAACAATGGGATAAAAAGATAATTACAGAACCCGTGGTGAAAACACCAAGTTTATTTTGCTTATACAATAAGGGATTTTGAATTCTATACATGTTGTATATAGAATGAGGGAAAAGCATCCTGCCTAGACAACTGAACTTAAAGTAGCTGAATAGGGAATACAAGAGAAGTCTTGGGAATGCAAGTATGAAATACTAAAAAGGTAGGTTACCTTACTTTTTCTATACCCACAAGATGGTCCACTTTTAGCAGCATCCTGTACCAATGTTTGCTTTCTTTTCTGCAACTCATTCTCCTACAGCTTTTGCTCTTTGCAAAAGAGCACAGAACATACATTGCTTCAAAGCTCAGCACACACTGATATATGAGTTGGGTAATCTGGAGGAAAATATTGCCTTCAATCTGCTTGAATGACCAGTGCCACTGGAGAAAAGCATCTGCTGCAATCAATTTACATCACCTTTAAAAGCAAATGAACTTACTCTTGCAAGCACTGGTTAGGTCTTGCAGTGATGAAGGGAAAGTAAGCACGAAGTGGGAATTGCCACCAAGTAGGGGATTCTGCACTACTCCCATTGTGAAGCTGCTGCTACAAAGCCAGCATATAGAGCCTGAGAGGAGGTTGAATGCAGGTATGCCCTCTTCTGCAGCCCACCACACTAGACTAGGTGTTCCATGAATGGTGGGCTAAGCTTCCAGGCCTCTTGGCACCTCCTCTGTTCCTTGTTACCAGGAAAGAGGAACCCAACTAGATACAAAATGTTCTTTTGAAAGCTCTCATGCAAGCTGGATATTACCCCATTAAAAATGGTGGTTATCACCTTGGTATCTGATGTAATTTTATCTCAACCTGGTGAATCCTAGTAAACTGATTCCCACTGGAACTGGAGGAGGGATACAATAAGATTGCTAAAGTATCTTTATGAATGAAGGGTACTTGTGGAAAACTGAACCTGTAGTAAAAGAAGTGGCTGTGTTTTTTCTGGTCTCTTTATGTGCATTGCTGATAGGAAAAAAACTTTCTAGGCTATGCTTTTTGTCATGAAGATACTAAAAAAATAGCAGTCCAAAGAAAGAACAGGAAAATCAAGTATCAGCAGTTATGGCTTTTTTTTAGATTTCACAAAATTCATGAAAATGAAGACAAGAAAAGAAAGCTCTAGTTCAGCCAAATGACCCTAATGAATTGGAAGGGGGGGAGAGGGGGATTTTGTCATCTCATACATTCAGCGAGTACTTGCTACAAGTACAGCTTGGGGTTAAAAAGTCTGAAATATTTTAGTTAAGTGCACACCTTTATGCTGAGTTTACATACAGAAAATGTCTAATTGTTCAGTTTTACCTTCTCTCTTTTAAAATTATCTGCCTAGTCCATAAACGAGGACGTAACAAAGGAATTCTTGTGCAATCTTAAGTAAAAAATTTTACTTACCTCATATTGGTTAATCAAATTAGTTTGCCCTGAATTGGAATTAAATATTATATTCAATTTCAGAAAATCCTAGACACGTTTTTTGTTTGTTCTGCCAAAAAGCTACTGAGCAGCTTTTAAAGAATTTAATTTTTGTTTTTTATGCTTAGGCCCTGTTTATGGCTATACTAGAAAATTATGCAGGTTTAAACTAATTTTGTTCTAACCTATTTTCTTCTTATTTTGTTTGTGAATTAATTGTTAACACAGGAAAAAGTGACAGAATTAAAACTGTACCTCAAGCTTGTTCTATGCATAAGAATCAGAAACCAGTCAGCGACAAAGAAACACATCAGTTAAAGCTTTTGGTAAAAACCTCTGTGTAAGCCCATGAAGAAACACATAGGCTCAGTAGAACTGAAGTCCTTCACAGATGCCTTTCATTTGTACGGATTTTGAAAAATAACCTTTTGTCTTTGATACATGGATAAAGCTAAAAATATTTAGTTTTTTTTTTTTTTTTTTTAAAGACAATGTTCTACAGATTTTTACCATACCTCTTGCCATGCACAACTGCCCCAGGATCCTCAGACTTTGCTTCCAACTCCTGAACTTCATCTACCAGCGTCTTGTAAGTAGCTCTCTTTACTCTGTAAGTGCATAAAAAATACTGCCAGATTTACACTTCCTGAAAGTAGAGATATTTTTAATGCTTATATAAATATTCAATTTATAAATCCACTTCCCCAGACTTAAAACTAAGCTTTACAAGTAGAAATATCAAAAAACAAATCTAAAGAATGTATTTTATCATCTGTTCTTGCAAATTAGAGACAAAAAACATTTATTAACAAAACGCTACAATTACTGAAACATTTAAAATAGTAAAAACTCTTGTAATAAAGTTGTTTTAAAAAAAGACAGTAAAAAATAACTTTATATAATCACCAGAATTGATCTTAACTTTTAAAAAACTATATTAGGAATTAGAACACGCATTTAGAAGTCAGTACTTTCTCCTGTAAACCCTGGCATTTCCATACTCACACTTTGTATACTATATCAAGAAGTAAAGCTGTCATAGGAATACACAGAAGTCCCATCCAAAATACTCCAGAGCTGAACATCATAGCTGCCTGAAGAGAAAATGCACAAAATGCGATGTCATGACAAGAACTAGAAAAAAAAATCTTAGACATATCAAGTAGTTTGTTGAGGCTATCAAAAGCAAATTTAAATGAATCATTCTTGTCTGACTAATGTGAAACAGAACATGAACTCCTTTCTAAAATCCCCTGAGTTGCAACATAAATCCAGTAAATAGTGAGCACTATTTCATGTTGAGACGCTGGTAGAAAGATGCACTGCTTAGCTCTTTGCAAGGGGAATCACCCCTCCACAATGCTGCTCTATACCACTGTGCTGATTACAGGCATTTCCATTAAAATCAGTTTTATCAAAAATCCACTCTTTCCCAACTTTCTCAATACATTATGAGCACAGTTTTCCAATTTGCAATCTACTCTAACATGATGTAACAGTTTTTGAGCCTTCATATGGATAATGGACACTGTTACAATTATCCTGCAATACAACTTGGATCAAAATTATCTCCCACAGAACTTGCTGTACCACAGCTGCCACACTGCCACAGCCTCCTGTTAAACAGATTGCTTAAAAATGAGATATAAGAAACAACTATTTATGTGATTATGAAAGTATACAACATATATGTAGATCTAACAAATTAATACATAGTGAAATATTTGAAAACCATGTAGTTGTTTTTATCTGTGTATTTTTCTATACACCACTACATGTAATACATAGGATTTTCTTCTGTTCATAACTTGGTCTGTAGAAACACTAAAAACTAAAACATATTGAATGGCCAAAAAACCATCACAATATATGGACATCAAAGGAAAAAAGTCTTCACCCGTGCAATTCATGCTCAAATGTCTGTATCAATAATATTATGGATTCAAAGAGTAAAATAAATACTCAAGCACGGTACTAGAGTTTTGATTTACAATCAATAGTAGAAATACTTCTATAATGTAATTAGATTGTAGAGAGGTTGAAAGCAACATCACTACACAACAACAGCCTTTCAAATATTTTGTTTCATTACTTGCAGATTAATTTCTTTCACAGATTAAACCTCAGTATGAAAATAAATAAGTTCAAATTTTACTAGTTTTAATTAGCAGACTAACAGTAGGTACCTTGCAGTAGTTGAAGTCTAATTTCTCAATATGCATACATGAACGTTTTAGAATTATACTCTGTATGCTGATATATGAAAACAGAAGTGAATTATTTTCAGAAAACTCCCCTAATTCTCATATAATAAAAAAGTTCAATTTAACCTGTTTTTGTATCCAAATTCCTAATGACATTGATTCTTTGGAAAGCATTAGAATGTACTTCAAAAATGTGGTAACCTTACCATGGCTAGGTTAAAAGGACATAGATATTGCCCTGAGATTCTACTAACTAATTCTGTCAACAGCTGTCAGCAAAGGTGTAAACACTGAGCAGTAGCAGCTTCAAAATAAAACAATTTGTATTTTCAAAGGAAAAAAAAAAAGAAAATTTTGTATCAGGAAGTAGGGGAAACATGTAAGTGAAGAACATGTATTAGCAGTCACTTTAAAAGCAAAACCGGACTTTTGACATATTTGATGAAATACTAATTTTCTAGAACAGCAGCTAATAGGAAATGTCTATCACAAATGCATTTTGCAAGACATTTTATAATTAAGTAGCAATTATACAGACAGTTCAGTTAAAAACAAGAAAAATGTATTAAAAATACAACTCAAATTAATTATGATTATTACCTCCTATTATTAACAACATTTTTTTATTTATAAGAACATAGCAAAGAGCTGTCCTTGTGTCAGCCACCCAGTATTAAATGTTTGCTGGTGAAACAGCAAAAGTGATAATGTAGGTCTTAGGATGTTAATTCTGACCATTGTAATGCTAACTATGAATGAAGGAACAACTGGCGCCTACTATTCACTCCATCCAGCCTTTGGCTTTACAAATGAACAACATGAATTGAGGTAAAAAAAAAAGTTTTTCTGCGTCATATTTGAAAGCCTGTCAGATTTTTTTTCTTTTACAGAGTTAATCCAAACCTAAAAGATTTAAAGCCGACATTCGCCTTAAAGACAGAGGCCCTCTTTGTATTTTTTGGATGAAGAGGGGAAAAAATAAAATCCCACAGAGGTATTTCCTTCCTTTCTGTACAAGAAAACTCCCCCCTCACTCTGTAGAAAACATTTTTGTCTCTAACTTTTCACATCTCTCTACACATAGGCAGGTCATCTGGGAAATGGCAAACCAATCCTTTTCAGACAATGGCACTAACAGGAGCAGCCTGTTCTGGGGAAGGACTCTGGCTGCCTCTGTTTGTGGTTTACAAATTGTTCCTAATGTGAGAGATTTGTGGTCTATGCCAAGTCTTCCCCCTTCAGGCCTTGTGAAACCAAATGGAATCTGCCACAAAAGTGGCTCCCAGGGGAATTCAGAAGTAATCCAAAATGAGAGCTGGGAAGCCCAGTTTATTGTAGGACTTACAAATCCTGCAGGGGAGATAAATAATTTGTTCTATGTGTAGCTCATACTCAGTATCAAGATTTTCTGAAATAAATTAGTATTTTTTCAGCTTAGATTTTTATATAGGTTCTCATTTTTCTAAAAAGAAAAAAAATGCTGAGAAATACTCCATAACTTGGTGGCAGATAAGAAATCTCAGCTGTAAAACATTTTTTATGCACTTCTGAAGATGTAGTGTCAGAATGAGCAGAGAATATTCACTTTTTCCTCATTATGAAACGATCTGCCAAAACAGCTAGCTCAGATAAAAGGCCTTTAAAAAATAAGAAGAAAAAGATGAAAACGGGGGAAAAATTCTTGCTGCAGCGAAGTTTATCCTTTTCAGTTCATCTATTTCAAGTATCATCTAAGTACACATCTCCTTCCTATAAACTGCAAAGTTATAAAAAACCTCAACAACATCTAACTAGCAAAAGCTTCTCTTCTCAACCTACGTGCATGTGTTTGCCTTCATATATGCCAAAGTACTTACTGTTGTAGTACTAAAACAGATCTGCATTAACTTCCAGTGCAATGAAATTCCCACAAGTAAGTTCTTGTATTGCCTCTAGTCATTCTTTGCTATGCAGAGTTAAAAAACCATCTTTTAGTTCCTTTTAATTAAGAACTGTGTTCCTCAGAATTGCAAAGAATTAAGTTTCTCTCTATTAGAATCTCTGGTTATTAGGTATATTAACCAAGACAGACCACTGGAAGCAGAAAAGATAAATTGGCCAGATCAAAGATCAGCTCTGCTGCTCTTGTTTGAGAGAATGAGAATGTAACTACTGAATCTAAAGAAGGATCTTTGAAGTATATCTGGGAAGTATACATGAAGTATATGAAGTCTAAACGGGCTCCCAAATAAATGTCTTCTACTAGATCAAGTACAATTAAACTGTGAAGGTTTGAGGAGTCAAAATGGAAACTACCTATCAGGAATTAAATGGCAAAAGAAAAACCCCTCAAACAAATACTTTTTGATTCCTCAAGTGAAAGATGAAAAGCAAACTTAAAATATAGATTATTAAATTAAGTATGTTAGTATCAGAATGTTATCAGAATTATTTTAGGCTGAGGACAGATAACTAAAATGGATATGTTTTATCGGATGAATTCTGATTAATTTAAAAAAATCATCAATAAATCACTGACCTTTTTTGAAGTAATAATATTCTCCACAAATGTACACTGATACTTTTTTTCTCTAAATAAAGAGGTTCATATAGATATAGAAAGGACGACATACACATTACTGATTATTGTTTTGTAAAGACTCACAGGTCTTAAAAGACAAGCTGGGAAAACTTGGAAGGGAGATGAAAATGTGCTAAAACTGTAGGATAATGCCTAGAGGGGCCATCTGCTGAGAATGGGCCTGAGAAATATTTTGGACTATGAAGGAAAAGCATAGCTTTAATTGTTAAATTATTTCTTGAAAATTTAGTACAACATTTATTCCCCCTGAAATGAAGGCACAGAATTAATCCAGACTGGTAAGAAAAGCAGTGCAACAGGGGAAAAAAAAAAAGAAGGAAATAAATGATAGAACAACTACCCTAGATATTAGCCACTGAAGAATGACTATATTCCACAAATTTTATGATAATGAAGTGACAATTGACAGACTTTGGTATTTGCTTACCATACAGAGCTCAAAGCAATTTTTAGAAACAGAGATTGCCAACTCAGTTACCCGTCAGGCTCCCTTAAAAGCATGACACAGTAATTCTATTGTTTGGAGGGAGTTACAGAAATCATTACTTCCCAAATTTTAGAGGCATTATTTATAACTCTCCCTGCTAACTGAGGAAAAGCACCACAGCAATTTTTCTTAAATATACAACCATTTAAAGTTATTTATTATACTGTATCCTGCAAAAGTTATTAAAATATCATTCAGCTGTTTTTTAAAAATCCAAGAGACACATATCCATTAACAGCACCTTTTACAGCTGTAGGGACAACACAGCAGGGTGCAAAAGCTGTAAGATCCTCATAGAGAAGCTGTTGATGTATGGGCTGGATGAACGACTGTGAGATACACTGAAAACTGGCTGAACGGCAGCTGGTGATCAGTGTCAGGCTGGCAGGAGGCCAGGAACTGAAAGTACACCCCAGGGGTCAATACTGGGTCCAGTTTCATTTAACATCTTCATTAAAGATCTGGATGAGAGGTGAAGTGTACCCTCAGGAAGTTTGCTAATGACACAAAACAGGGGGAGGACTGGCAGATGCAGTAGAGGGTTGTGTTGCCATCCAGAGAAACCTCAAAAGGCTGAAGAAATGGGCTGACAGGAAAATCATGCAGTTGAACAAGGAAGAATGCAAAATCCTGCACATGGAGAGGGACAGGACCTGGCAGTGAATCCTGGGGGCCACCCAGCTGGAAAGAAGCTTTGTGGAAAAGGACTTGGTCCCAATGGACACCAAGTTGAAAATGACAAAGTATTGCCAGCAGTCTGAAAGGCAGGTCCTCTACTCAGCACTGATGAGATAACACCTAGGGAAGTCTCCAATTCTGGGCTCCCCAGTACAAGGAAACACAGACATACTCAGATTAGTCTAATGTCCTGAAGCATCTCATACAATAGAGAAACCTGAGCTAGCTGGGACTACAGCCTAAGAGAAGGCTTAGGATCTCATTGATGGAGACAGACTCCTGAGTAGAGGGTGCAAAGACAGAGCCAGGCTATTTCCAGTGAAGCCCTGTCACGGCACAAGGGGCAAGGAGAGCAAACTAAGACAAGCCTGAACATCAAGAAAACCTTTCTGACTGTGAGGGTGACTCAACAGGGACACAGGTTGTTCAGAAATGTTGCAGTGTCTCCATCCTCGCTAATATTCAAAAGCTGTCTGGACACGGTCCGGGACAACTTGGTCCAGTGCTGGAATCATCGGAGCAGATGATGTCCATAGACCCATTCAACTGTTCTGTGATAGTATTGTATTGGAAATACTTTGCTTTGTAGGCTTTGCTCTACATTACACTAAAACTAATTCCCATTTTTGGATCAAACTTTAGACAAATATCTTACTAGAAAAGACCTGTTCATTAGAGACTGAAGTATCTGAACAACTACATTTTCAAAAAAATTACTTGGTATAATTTGTAAAAAAACCCAATGCAGTAAAGGAATTACAGGATGCACATCTAATATTTTAATAAGCATGATTCCATATAAGTAGGATACTTGGCATAATATAGAGAGAAGCAACATTTAAAAAACAAATGCTGTCAATATAGTATATTCTAATAGACCTCTTCTACACAGTGCAGATAAATCTTCCCAGAAGAAATATTACTGTTTTTCACAAGACTTCTGCAAACCTCAATCAAATGATCTAAAATTCTGTAAAATACATGCTTGTACCTTAACTCCAATTTCCGTCGGTAGTTTTATAAATCCCCTGGGTCAGACAGAGCAGAAACAGATGGTGCTCTGGAGAACTTTACAGTGCATTGTCTACAGCACCACAATAAATTAAAAAGTTTTGTGGATACTGAACTTTTGCTTTAGTATCAATGTCATACTTCCTTTTCAAGTAAAGTATTATTATTCTAAGCTATCTTCTTAATCACACAGGTGTAAAAAAAAGAAGCTTAACAATCCAGAGCACATAAAAATAACAAGGAGTTTTACTAGTGTGAAATACACAATACATTGATTTGTTTTTCACTACTCCTCAATTACAGGTTTGCAACTGAGACTGCAACCAGTTTTTTTTCAAGAAAGAGATAACCATACCAGTTGAGAATGTATCTATTTTTATAATTTAAAATTCAGTCAGTTTTGTTTTTTTTTTTTTTAAGAAGGAAAAGTCTTTTTAAAGGAAAAGTCTTCTTTTATTAACTGCAAGGATGGAAGCACTAATGGAAGGTTCTAGCAGTTTTATAGCCTAGTGACACATGAATGGAGGCTGCTCTTATTAGGTGATGTAAGTTACAGAAATTTCAATTAGTTAATGCAATTATTGCAAAAGGACTATGCACATATAAAAATATACAAAAATTTAAACACAGCTTCATTTATTTGTGCTATCATTATACACAATATGACAAAACATGGACAACAGGAAATGTCCAGCAACTCCCTGAATCACAGATCAAAAAGGCATTTTGTTCAGTATCACAGAACAGTTTTCTATGTATTAAAGAGTTTTAAAGAAAAAAGGAAATACACCTACAAAGCAAATACCTTATCAAATATGAACAGACTTGCCATTTACTTTTAAAAACTTACGCAAACTTCATCTGTCTTACACAGAAAATATCGTAATTTGTTTAAAATATTTTGAAAGTGTATTTCAGTTATCTATTTGTTAATGTTATACATAGAAGTAGCAATGTAATTTATATCAATGTAGTTGATATAAATGACCCAGGCAGTTGAGTTTTTCAAGTTCCTAATAAAAATTTTGTTCTGGTCTGTGGTGACACCTTTTTTTGAAATTAAATGCAACTTGTTTAATGCAATGGGTCAAAACACACTGTCTTAATAAACCTAACCAAAAAATGCCTACAAAGGATTTTATGTTGGTTTTTCCCTTTTTTTCCCTGTGGATCTATATTTAAAAGCACAGTCTTTACTGTAAAATATTAAGAAAATAACCTGTAAAGTTCCTTGTTCACATGCTTCCATACTAAGTCAGTATAGGCAGAAAACAAATGCATGAATAAATATTTCTCCAGATGTAATGCAAATTGTAAGATAATAAAGACTATGCTACAGAGGTTGCAAAGTTGTTATAAAATAAATGAAAGCTTTTGAAATGTTTTCAGTATTTTTTTCCCACAAGCTGTGCATCCCCATTCCTTCCCACAGAAATAGCGTTTTGCTACTACTACCAAAATACCAAAAGGTATTTTGTTATAAGTAGATAGAAGTTGAATTCCTAGTCTTTTAGTATCTGTGTCTAAGACTAGAAGAATATAGTCCCTAATTCTTAGAATAAACTCATGGAAAGTAATTTTTAAATGAGTGATTCTAAAGTACAAGCAAAATAATATGAAAAAAAAGTAGGTTCCACTTAATTAATGATAAAATGTCTTGTTTCTACTAAAAGACTAAATGAGATGAAGCTTAGTTTTCTACTAAAAATGAAGTTGATTTGCTACAGTATCTGAATTAGCTACAGGTACTATACTACATAATTAATTTCTTAGGTTATCACTCCTTTTTATCACATTTCCTTCTTCAGTATTATGGCCTATTCTTCCATTTTCTTCAGCTTCATAAAGTGCATTGCTTGTCTCATAGTTTTTAGCCATTTTTCCTCCTAGCCTATGTCTGCCAAGAGACGATGGTGAACTGACAGTTTTCATCTGAACATCATCAGTCGAGGAAAATGAATGAAGCTTTCTTCACTTGGAACTTTATTTATTTATTTATGAAATAGCCCCACACCTGGAAAAGAAACTGTTTTAAGTTAGACAGGATGTAACTGGTTTCAGAATTTTAATATGGAAATAATTTCCAGCTACTATAACCCAACTCCTGTTTTCTATCTCTAACAGATAATCAGCTACAGAACTATGAGTTATTCATATCAGGAGAACACTTGTGTCAGCGTACCTTACTTATGTGAGTCAGAAGTCAAATCTCAACTTTTCTGGTGCAGTAACTATTTGGCAACAAGTTACCACTACCTACAGGACTTAGGATCACTGTACCATGGAGATCCATATAGTTCTGTGAGATATAATACTGCATAGGCGAAGGAGTTGGCCTAGTGCAGATCAACCCATATGGAAAAACCAGGAAAAAAAAGTCTTGATGCTAGAATTGCCTCAGCATTCTAGAACAAGGAGGGCCCTGTGTGTTTTTGTTCTGAGAAAACTCAGAGCTAAAGACAGAAAAGTACACTTGATTACACTATTAGGAACATATCAAAGAAAGGGGTCTAGAGGCCTAGACAACAGAGAAAAAAATGCTGTAACTGTCATAATTTTTAATTTCACTGTGTTTTCTTATAGAGCAGGGCATTCTGCAATCTTTCCTTCTGTGATACCAACATACAGCAACCTATACGTAAAAGCCAACTTTAATTATCTTCTATATAATTAGAACAATACACAAAATGATGGAAACAATTAGTGTAAAAAGTCAGAAAAACTTGCAAAAGTATTTGCATCTTTGTTCAGTAAGTGATTGGATGATGCTTGGATAGTAAAAGATAAACACAAACCAACATCTCTTATGCTTTAAGTTTGGGCCATTAGCTTTAATGCTCAAACATAAAGAGTATTAGTAGCATGAACTGACTTTTACAGCTCAATTTTTTTCTTGAGTCATTACCTTGCAGTGTTCTCCACTGAAATACATTTATCAGAGTTGAATATTTTATAGGAATGGACACAAAAAATGAGTTTCAAAATATTTAGATGAAAACTTTCCTTTACATCCAGTGAGTTTTTCTTCACCTCCATATGCTTTTTCTCTCCCATTCAAGAGCATTAGAATTTTATTTTCGTGGAATAGAATCACAAATAAACAGGAAGAATCCTACTATTTTCATGACATTAATATGAAGAAAGACCAAATCCTTATTAAAACATTTGATAAAGTTCCTTTCTATCTCAAATAAGACATGAAAACTATGTTTGTAAGAGACATCATCTAGCTAGGACTTAATTGTTGGATGAATATTGTGTCAAGAATACAGACTGGAAAGACTATAAACCTACTAAGACACAGTTGTTAGCAGCTCCAAGAAGAAGAAAGAATACCTTTAAACTTTCTAAGGACTATAGTTACATAACCTACAACTATATATTCTTATAAATCTGAAGTTTATTAAAAAGGGGGCATTTGGGAAAAAATGCATGAAAGTCCCCTTCAGCATAATTTCTCAGATCATACCAGCTAAAATAGACAAAAAGCTAAGAAGCAGACACCAGTTTTTGACACACTCTAACTTCTGCCAAGTATAGTTGGATGAATTCTTCAAGTTTGACTCACACTTTGAAGGAATCGGGCAAGCAGTATTTGCACACGAAAGCAGAGATGCTTATATGGATTTGTTTCTGTCCCATCACAATCTTTTGCACAGATAAATCCCTGAATCTTTTCAATACATAGGCCTGGCAGGCTACAGAAAAACTCAGTGAATTCTGCCCTGCCAGAGACCACTCAGTCAGCAGAGGGGCTTGCAGCAAAGCACACAAAAATCCTGCTTCCAGTCTGAGCTGCAGTATGCATCAACAGGACTTTTAGCCACACAGAGTGCAGCGCAAGAAGCTAGACCAGAGTTTAATATAAGTTTTAATGGCCTATGATACTTTTAGAAGACTTTATTTTGACATCACAGATAATGAAATATATTCTTAGAAAGAAAAAAAATCCCTTGGTAATTACCACCCTCCTTCAAACAACTTCATGCACGTACGCCCATCAAAACTACTATATACACATTCATGCGTAAACAAACACACTAACAATATAAGACTACAATTTCAAGTACAGATAAAGTTTTATAGTAACAAATACATTATTTTAGGTTCATATGTCAGACTACTTTGGCACAATATTGAATTCAAGCCCCAAGAGTATTATTGTTGTTGACAGCTATATCTCTTTAATGACAAACCTCTTCTAGAAGATCACAGGAAGTACATTCCTGCAAAACCAGGTGTTTTCACAGTAACTTTAGTCTGAAAATGTACTAACTAAAACATTGTTATTTCGATAGTGAAGTAGCCACCCTTACGTCGTAACACACCATTTTGTTTCCACTGGGCTTATCACCATTAAAGTTCTGCTGTCTTAAAAGCCATAAAGTTTTTACAAAATCACTAAAAACACCACATTCCAAAAAAAGAAATCCGTTTCTTTTATAAAACACAGTGTAAGAAAAATGCTGAAGTATGACAGCTTCAATTACTTTAATTTACAATAATGTACAGAATTAGTTTTGAGTAGTGGAGGCAATGTGGTAATGTACAAAATCTACATATATACATAGGTAAGACATTATGATAGAGAGAAAAAACAGCTAGAAATCCTATAATTTCAAATTATTTTCCTTAGGTGTCCAAGTATTTAAGGTAACAACTTGTGTTTCCCATTAAAATGTAGTAGTTACAGAAATGCCTATATCCTTTTTTTTCCATGTAACTGTTTAAATAGGAGATTGGATTTATCAATTCCTTGTCTTAATTACTTTCAAGTAAGGGAGAGATATGCACCTACATTTCCCTGCATGAATTTTTAAACTGCTGAATTACATCACAGTGGTGGTGGAGTTGAAGGGACTCACTCTTTTACTGGTGTAAGGCTTGATTTAGTTGATAAGCTTTGAGAACCATTAGAAGAATATCTTTCTGACACAAGCAGATATTCTCAGTTTCTGATTCCCACTGAGAATGCACACCAAACTACTTAGCACGGGAGGTACTGGTCATGCCCAGAAGCAGACTTTAGTGTCAGGGAAATCAATACTTCAGATATTTCTGAAACTGAATGGTATTGAGAATTTGGGACTGCAGTTCTAATTAAATCAGATAAGGTATCAAATAAGCATCCTTTATGGATTCAATCCAACCTGGAATATTCAGAGCAGGTTTATACAAATGCGATTAAAAATTAATGAGAAACCACTAATTACTGTCAAAAGGTTAAAGATACATTACAATAATGCATTCCAATCAGCTCATTAACAGAAAAGGAAGGGTGCATGACAAGCAGTTCATGTAATGTTATGGCACCTCAAATTTTTTAAGGCATTTTAGAGCTTCAAGTACTTGGCAAATTTGTAAAATTCAAGATTAAAAACAGCCTTAACCAGGCTACTACTGGTTACTTCATTATAAAGAAATGCTCCAGAAAAATAAGCACTGTAATTCTGAGTACTGCATTTGGTAGGACTTTTCTTTAGAAAATTGAAGCTTACCTAAGAACTGCAAAGCAGCTCACCTATCTATTCTTTCTCATTAGACTACATACTCACAGCCTGTTAGCTGAGCTCCACTTTCACAAGAGTAAAAACTGATTATATTTTACATAAACATGGCTATCATATTGAAGGTATAAAAGACAGAATGACATATGTACCTCTAGTTAGCAGAAGGATCCAGTAAAGATGGTCCCTTCTACAGACTGAAACAATATTTTTTACACACATTTGGCTGTTAGTTAAAATATATTTTTACCTCTCCTGACATATCAGGTGCCATAGGAATGACTGGCCACAAAGAAGAGTAGATTCCAAAAAACACTACCCAAAGTGCAATGCTTCCCCAGATTGCTATATGGCTGAACTGTTAAAACAAACAAAAAAGAGAACAACTATCACAGATGCATAGTAACATAAAATAACATCCTTTCTACCTAGTATTTACAGTGTTATTTTGATATGGGATTAAATTTCCATGCCTTGTATTAATTTAACTCTACTACTTCAGTAGCTGTTTCTAAAAGGAAAAAAATACTATCAGCAGCAATATTACTGCATTTTAAATAAATTTAAATTCAGTTACAATAAGTCCAGAGTAATCTGATTTTTCTACTTTAAGTATTACATTTATCCTAATTTTCAGTATTGAGCATTATTTTTTGTATGAGGATGTTCTGTCCTTCCACACAGCAACCACTGTTTGCTACTGAAAAACTGTTAAAAGGTACAATATAAGAAGAAAACAATACAATTATTAATCCATCATATTTCAAAGAACATCTGAGAATATGGTAAAGACATTTGCTTACCAAAGTCCAATATGAAGTCTCTAATCCAGCCTTCAAACACACAGTCAGAACCACAAACTTAAGGAGAGAAAGACAGAGAGAGGATTCTTAATATGGGAATCTTAACATACAGAAATTATTAATTTGGTTAAACTTTCAGGAGGAGACAAGAAAAAGCAAACTGCCACCAGAAGATTGAAGGATACAACCCAGTAATGAGCTAATAATAGAACATTAAGAATTACAAGCTTCCATTAATAATGGCCACTCACTTGATTTGGAAAACTTTTCTTTTGCGTTAGGAATCTCCTTGTTTCTTAGAACTCTCTAAGTCTGGCTCTTATAAGATGTTGGCATCTTTATTGACAATATTTTAGTTACACAGAAAGGTTTGTGAAAGGTGTAGTTGTACTCTTCTGTAGAGACTGAAGACTCTCCAGTTACAGAAAGGATGACTATAACTTTCTATACCAAGACAGATTTAGAACACATAGATGCTGGACTGAAAGCTTGCAATTGTTCAAGCTTATGTTAGTCTAAACTTAAAAAACAGCCAAAAATGTTCACTTCATTAGTAAATGAGTCATCTGCAACAAACCCTGGGAAGTTCAAGAGTTAAATGTTGGTAATACAAGACTTATGTTCTGCATACAAATAACATGTTAAGTAAGCTTGATCTTTACTCTTTTCTTATCTTTACATTTTTTATGGAGCAGTCTCTGAAAACTTCAAGTTTGTAGGACAAGTTCCACTTTAACTTACAGATGAACAGCAGGAGAAAGTTTATAATCCCGCAGCAAGGACTAGTTGATCCAGGAAAACTGTTTATCTCCTTCCTATGAAATTCACTCAAGCAAGTTTTTTGTTTACCAAAGAAATAGTTATTGCATTTTGTAACTCACTGGTGAATGTCTATTACAAGTTTAGCTTTTCATGTAATCTGAAGAATATGAGGCCTGAAAAAAGGAGTCACAGAGACCAAGCTCCCACTCTTACAGCTATAGTTTAAAATTCCAGTTTGTTGGACAAGTTGGCAGCACTGATTGTCACTGAGTTTGTTTGTGTCAAAGTTCAAGCAGCCACAGAAATTCAGAAGAAATGTGCTTCAATCAGAAGCTGAAGTAACAAGGTAAAGATGTACAACAAATCTTTCACTACGTTTGGTGCACAGAAGGATATAAATACTGCCAGAAAGCTTTCACCTATAAGCTTATACTTCCAATTCTGAAATCCTGAAATCTTCTATTTCAACTGTGCTACTAAGGAGCAAAAAACAAAACCAAAAACAAACAAACAAAAAAACACACACAAAAATATCACCCAAAAAAACAAGAAAGTAAAAAAGAAAAAGAAAAGTCATGCCACCACAATCTCATTATCGAAAACATGTGTGAAATCTAATTAGAAGAAAATTGAGGATGATTTGGTGTACTTGTTCACTACTTAGGTCAGTTATAACAAAAGTAAAAATCCTTCAAGATGAGATCAAACATTCCCACTGCATAGACAAAATATATACATAAAACAAACACTGCAGATCTCTGTAAAAGGAGAAACACAGTGTGAGTATAGATCCTTTACTGACCTGTGATGGGATCATATCTGACACCCCTAACAAAATCACCAACTATGCACAGACACTCCCTCAAGAATATGGGGTTTATTGCTCCCCCTTCTGCCTCATCCAAACTTTTTTTTTAGTGCACTAAATCCTACCTAGGAAGCAAGAACTCAAACTGGTATTTTGTATAAAGACTGAGATTTTTTTTTTAAAAAAAACCTCTCTAAATTAGTCATACAGGTATTTTCACAGCACTCTATTCCTATTTGAAATTTATATTTAAAGAAATAATTCCGGGACATATTATGAATCATTGCATATTTCTGACTTTATTTGTGGATCCAAAGAAGCTAAACTATGTCGACTTCTGAATTCCTTTCTTACTGACTTTTGCAGAACTGGTGACTGCAGACTTCTGAAAACCACACTGAAAACTGTATGTGGAATGACAATTATCTCAGCCTCAGAATTTTGATATGACTGACAGCTGTTACTGCTCATACACTACACATGAACAGATTTAAAAAAAAACCCCTCTACCCTCACTTTGAAAATTTCTCAAAATTCACATATGTTTCAGGTTTCCTTGAATTCCTGTGTAAGAGCAGGAAAACACCAATTGCAACATCTATATTTATTTCCCCAGACTTTTTAACCAGAAGTGAAGGAAAAAAGACTTTTGGAAATTCTTGACCACTCTGTAGGTTAGTAACAAGAAATTAACCTCTCAAGATGGTCAAGATTCAGCTCTCCTAGCTGAAAACCAGTGGCAGAATGTGACATATGAGCAGCATTGTGACCTCTGTTTTAGCATGTGTCTAGAATATTTTCCTTTTATTTCAGTTATGATGCTTCCACAAGTGATTTTGATGTGAATTCATATTACAGCCCCCTTACTTTAATGGAAAAATTAATTTCTTTTTTGTACCTGCCAACAGTGAGGAACTTGAAAAATTAATTAAACTTTTAACATTGAAGAACAGAGGACAGTAAGCATAAATCTAATTTTGCTTCTAAGAGAAATCTTGGAAAACCTGCTCTTGAGTAACATTCATATCTAGTAAGTGAAAAGAACATATTTAGCTTTACTAATTTATTCTAGGAGATGAAAGGAAAAAGAACCCAATAATGACTAGTATCTATGAGAGCAACAGAATTCTACTGTTAGGTATGGATCAGGCGTACTTCTGGTGGTTTGATTACCTCTGAAAAAGCATCCTACAACCTTTGTTCAGTATGGCTCTTTTAAGGCCTTATGATAAATTAAGAGAGAGAGGGAATAGGATTCTATTTTCAGAAGTCCGCAAAGCACTTCTATAATCAATAACCTGAGATTTCTCCAACGCAAGAACTTAAAACTAAATTAATATGTGTGCTAATTAGGGAATTACAATTCCCATTATTAAAAAAAACAGACAGTAAAGCACAAATGTATCTTCTGCATTTTTATTATACTGCTTTGTTTGAAAAATGGGAATTAGAACACAAAGTGTACTTCAAAACTTCTCAAAGAGTCATTCAAGAGCCATTTCTTACTGTTAAGGCACTTCTTAAAGCCCAGCACTGAATTAAATCTGCTATGAAGAGAATTAATAGCAATAGCAGCACCGTATCTTTGAAATAGTTAGGGCCAATATAGACTTACAGTGTATACAGTGTTACCCAGGAGCAGGTAATCGGAAGTTTTGCCATTGCCAAATACAGTACCTGGAAAAGGAAATGGATAAAAATAAAAACATTTAAACATCCACAACAGCACTATATATGATCTTAATTTTGATACAAAACAGATGGTAACACTTTCTACAGGGTAGTAATAGATTTCATCTAGAATTGCACTGAACACTAGAGAACTATGACTTGTATCACGTTTAGTGCTCTAAAACTTCCAGTGACTTCAGGGATTATGCAGGAAACAGGAACTTTTTGTGACACCACATACCAATAAGACCAACTGTGAATTCAGCAGCTGTACAATGAGAGTTTCTTTTAATATCAATCTTATCTTGAGAAAGATGTGAAATATAATGGTTGTAGTATATATTGATTATAACACGTAAATAAGCAGGAAGCTTAGAGTCAGATTTCCATGAATTCTGTTATTTTTGGTATGGAAACTTCTTTGCTCTTAACCATATTTCTGAATTTAACTTTAATAAAAATACAAAATACAGTTTAAATTCTTGAGATGCTTGTCATTCATAAAATTTTCAAAATTCACCCAACTCAAATATGTGTATTCAGATAAGTACATATCCATTGGGCACATATGGAAACACACACACATCAGTAATGCAGAGTCAGAGCTCTCAAGAGACGCATTTTCATAAAAAATTGTATTTTCATAAAAACCACATGTGTTTCCTAAGTTTAGGATTCTAAGGCAGTGAATTTTCCATTATTTATCAGTCGTTCATTACTATTTTTACAGCATAGATTTTTCTGATCCCAGTTCTGTCACATTTCTTTTTAGACATGGGATAATTGACAACTTAATTATTATGAGGAAATTCATAATTCTCAATTATAAGTGGCTACATTTTCATATGTTCAGTTTTGCAAGGTTTTTAGCATTCATATACTGTAAGTAAACAAACTAAACTATAACATTCTGCTGTAAAGGTTCTAATCACTGAGATATTGTTTTTTACCACATTATACAGAGTAATCAAATAGCGTGTTATGTATCAAGAAAGAATAAAAGACAATAAAAAAATCAAAGAATAATACAGAAGTATTTTTAAAAAAGCTGTAGTGTGGGAAAGAGAAGAATAAAGGTAATTTTCTGTGAGGGGCATTGAGGGATGGGTTTATAACTCCTCTGATTAGGTTGGACGGAGGAAGGTGAGAAAAATGGTGATAAATGCTGATAAAAATGGCCTGTAGTTAGAAACACATATTTTCCACTACCTCAGCTGGAGTATGGTATACTAAACACTGCTAATTAAGTATGTTCTCATAGTTGTGTTGAATGTTTTTCCAGCCTTCATATCATCTTTATATATGCTTGAAATTAAATCCATTTAGGTTGTGAATGAAGGGTGCCCCTCTCTAAAAGCTTTTCAGGACTTGTGAAGACAGTTTTAATGCAGAAGATAATGATCTATTTACTGGTACTCTGGAAGAGCCAGCAGGGGACAACTTCACACAAAAATATTATAAGTCCTCAACCTAGCTGTCTCTCATTCCATGATGAGGAGCTCACAATGGCTGCATCCTTAGCTCTATAGATAGTGGTTGTATTTCTGATACTTTAACTTTCTCCCTTGGACAGAGTAGCATACCAAAAAGGACTACAGCAGGTCAAGCCTGACAGAAATCCCTGAGCTTATTTTAAACCACATCTTATTTTAAAGATTATACAAAAGAGACAGCACCTGGTGAATTTACTAGTACATGTAAGTTTGGTTTTTGCCATTTATGTCGACAAAGTTGCATCCAAAGAAGCTTCTGCAAAGATTTAAGCATTTCACTTTTTATCCACAACAGTACATGGAGTGTAAATTCTATGTACTGTACAATGGTAGGGTCCCATGGATCCAATTCTTACAAATCCACACTTATTTTCTGATCATGCATTTCTTGATAGACTCTACTATGACATATGCAATTTGAAATTTTCTACTTAAGAAAAAGGTGGACAAGCTAGACTAAGACTATACAGGAAAATCTGACCAAGAGAAGGGTTCCAAGAGATTTTTATCATCTTCAAGATGTGGTTTTCAACATTCTAATAAATACCTGCTAATACATGCACTACACTGCTTTACAATATATACCTAGCAGTAAAGAGCATAATGAGAGTAAGACAGAGGAATAGGCAGGCAGCCAAGTCTATTTCCACCAGCCAGAGTGTTCTCTCAGCACTCTAATGCACAAAGCTGAGCTGTACCTTTCATATTTCAGGGTCTACCTGCATCTCTTCTTTGATAACAGAAGGCAAAACCAGGGGCCTGTTCTCAGAAGTTTGTGTCTCTGGTACTCCTTAGGAAACTAACAGCATTATTTCCCTCTCCTCTTTACATATACAGACACCAGTGATTTTATTAATAACATATCTTATTTTGCACTTGTATGTCTTTCATGCAAAACTCTGAGCACCACCAGACCCATGCCAAGTACTGGCTGTATCACCTCATAATGTACACAATCCCCCCAGGTCCCAATTCTGCTCCTTTATCCATCCTTTCTCTAGCAATGAAAGGGGCAGGTAGCAGGCAATTTGCTCAGACTCACAGAGGCCACTTGGCAGAGAGACAGTTCTAGCCCAGGGTTTGTGGGCTAAGCTCTCACAAGTGCTTGTACAGGTATCTCTGCCATTCACACATGTAACTCTGCATCACCACAGACACTCATTCAACACTTATCCATGGTGTAATGCAGAAATCTCTCACATGGATTGGCTACAGCTTTGAACAGGGATTTCAGTTTGAATTTGAGATTATGGTTTTAGAGTATGCACTGACATTTTGGGAATCTCATTCCTCCTGGGCTGTCTAAACCTCTCCAATGCCACTGAACTCACATTCAGTGTGATCTGAGTGGCCTTTCAGAGAAAATAGGCTGCCACATACTTCTCTTTACCTATTAGGAGTCACTAAGTGTTTTTCCCTTAACCTTCTGGGGCACAAGCAGCTGCAACCGTCTCACTATCTAGTCTCAGCAGTTTCAAAATGTCCGTGAGAACATTTCTGTCTCCTATGCCAGGGCAGACTACTTGGCTACATTGCCAAAACAGAGAAGAGACTTATTTTCAAAAAAGTGGTAAGGTGCATACTTTTTTTTCCCTCCCCACAAATTGGAAACATAACAAAACCCCACCTTTATGAGAGCTCTTCCAGCCCCAAACATTCCCACAAAACGGAAGCAGTGCTTTCAAGTTTCCTTTAACTAATACCACTCTCCTCTCAACCACCCCACTTCCTTCTGCAGCTCAAGTGCACATACAACAGCTGAACTAGATGGACAGGACTGAGCAGTCTAAGACATCACTGTTCCTCTGCCACAATCCTGCTCACAGAAACATATACTAGCAGGTTTGTATGGCTTTGAAGTAACAGGACAGAATGTACACACAATAAAAATAAATGTTGACAAAATGTTAGAGACCATACAAGGGATAGTAGCGTTTTAGGATCCTGTAGGTATTTACTGTGGTAGTGTATTTTATAAAAATTAGCAAAATTAAATAGCAATCTCTTTTTCTCCATCTTGTTTCAGTTTACATAAACATTATTGAGATAGTTAAATGTGTAAGTACATAAAATTATTCCTACTTTTACATAGCTCTTAAATAGAACATTTTATGTATATGGCATCTGGTTTAGTTCTACCATTTAGAAATGGTATCTTGAAATTTAATCACACTGAACTGTTAACTTTTATAAATCTTCTCTTAGAAAAAAAGATAATATTTAGAAATTTTGTACTTTTCAACATTTATATTTTTATTTCTCGTAATACTTACCATGCTGGAGGGCTTTTAGTGGAAACCAAAACAGAATGAATGAGTGGAAGAGGCCATTTAAACAATGAACCCAGAAAACCTAAGAAAGAGAAAACAGAAAATCCATGAGAACCATTTGCAATAAACTAGCTCTGTGAACCCTGACCTTTCTTTTTATCTGTGTGTTAGATTCACAAAATGTGTTTTTGTTAGGCCACCACTGTGAAGTAATATAACTGACAGGCACTTTCTGCCTGTTAGCTCTTCATGGGTCATTTGTTTATTTTTATGCTTTGAAAAAAAGTGTGTATTATCTCCTCTTAATTTCAATTCAGAAGGGAAATTAAAATATAAACATATGGGATTATCATCAGAGAAATTCAAGTAAACCAGACACCTATAACGATTGCTACATTATAAGTGGGAAATTAAAAAGGACTCTAGCATTTCTAATTTGCATTTAGTATAAGAATATATTTAGATAGTCGAAAAATTAAAACCTGAGTTACACATATGCCTAACCTATCTATTCCCACACACAAAGAAATTTAAAAAGGGACAAATACCAGTTTCTTCCTTAAATTTCGCCTTATGTACTCCATCCTTGAGGATCATTTATAATTCCTCTAATGTATTTGCTAAAAATTGAAGTTTTCCTTTCAAACTTATTTTTATTTGTAAAAAATTCCTTCTGCAAAGAACGGTATTAAGTTTAAGAAGAAACAATCTATTAATTCTTTCCATAATATATTGTATAATGACATAAAAAGACTTAAAAAATAATGTAGCCCATTTCTTTCAGTATGGCAATTATGTTTTTTTCACGAACAATGCTTTTGACTGTTATGGCTTTTACTGTATGACTGATGTGTATCTTGAATGTTAAGGTGTTCAAACAATTGAAATTAAGTTGCCTGTCTCACATTTTCCACAATGTCTCAACATCTTTTGTTAGATTATACAGCGACACTAGGTTGCACGGTTCAATTTACACTCCAATACTTCGTACATTTAAACTTGTGCTACTCATTAACCTTTGTCTCTCCTTCTTGCTATGTCATTACCACAAGTTTTTATTTGACAGAAAGCACAGGTGGGTGCAAGAAAAATTAGTTCTACTTTTCCATTTTCCTGACCAATTCTTTTTGTCCCATGCTAATCCTTTAACCTCTGTCATGACCTCATAACCTTTGATCCTTTTTACCATAACAAATATCTGCATCAATATTCAAGGCAGTAATGTTTCCCAATCTTTAACACCAACTATTCAACTTATATAGGTGGGAACTTTGTAGCTGGTGAGTTTGTAGACGTTTCCTCAGAGCAAATGTTGTATGGGAACAGCCACAGAATTTCCAATTAAGTCAACAATATATCTATGCAATGAAAGTGTATTTTAAAACAGAAAAAACAACAGTTATCTCCTACCTACACTATTTATTAAAACTATCACGACACAAAAGGGTCTGTATTTATGGGACCATGAAAAGCCTCATATTTGAACACATTCACAGTGACACGATAGACTCTGTTACCTAGTTGGTAACAGGTTACCTCAGGTTGGCTTTTGAAATGAGAAAGAAGGAGAAAAATCTCATCTGCTTCAGTGAACAAAGATAGTTTAGACAAATAATTATATACATATTGGGCCAACTCCAGTTATACAGCACAAGTGGCACAGATATAAGAGCTCAGTATGCTGAATCAGCTCTGCACATCTACTACAGACCATCACATGTAGCAATGTTAATTTAAGGATGTTCTGAAAATGTCCTCAAGTTCAACATAAAATGACATTATTTATCTTTACTAAAATAAAATCAAAAGGAACGTTTATAGAAGTCAGATACTCATGAAATCACAGGTTCAGGCACAAGTATAAGTTAGTTTTTTTAAAGAGATTATTTATGGTCAATGCTGTAGAAATTTTGTGTATTTTATATATTAGAGAGTCCTACATTCTTTTACTACAACTTATGCTAGTCTCTCTAGGATGAATATCACCTATTTCTCACCAAAATTAGCCTCAGATTGCTTTTGATCCACACTGACACATTCTTGACTCCAAGTATCTTTTCCCAAAGCTCAGAATGAAACCATAAAATCACAACTCCAAATTGACAAAGAATAGCACCATGTCCCTCCCTCTACAAATCTAGTGACAGTTCTTATTGTCCTCTGCAACACTTCTCCACAGGCTTCAGTAATCCATTTCCATATAACAGTACAAATACATACAGCCCAGTGACAGTGAGGTCTAATCACTTCTGCCTACAGAAGACAGCTTTATTACCAGAAGAAAGAAGAAAAAGGATTGAAAAAATTAAATCCTTGTTGTCCATTTCCATACTTGGTAAAAAAAGAATACACATACACACACACACATATATAAACATATATATACAAATAATGATTTGTACCATTTATTGACAAGTGTCCATCTGGAAATAGGATTAATAAAAATCCCCTTCATTTTAAATTATGAGCAGCATAGAACAAAAAGGGTAACTATACTGAATTCCCATTAATTTTTGCTTTATTATGTTTGATTGTTACAAATATCTACCTTAGTATTGAAGTCCAGTGCATTTTGGGAAGTCTTATATAACTCAGGGTATTTCAGCATGTTTTCTTTTCGGCAGGATCTCTCAAATATTCCAAGAGTTAGAGGAGGCATTGCTGTAAACATCTAGTAGATGGTTTAGAAAGAAAAAATTGCAAAACTTCAGAGGTGAGGATTTGCTTAAAGGCTACTAACTCAAGAAATGTTCATGGTTAAATGTAAGCAAAGGCACACAAATTGTCTTACCACATTGTAAAGACCTATACACCATCTTTCAAAAAGAATTTGTCCAGAAAAGCCATTGACAAATGCAAACCAGACCTGCAAAAGATTAGAATCGTGTATTACTCAAATGTCTTGCAAGGTATAATAAACAGATTTTTCCCCAGCTTCGCAAAAAGGGATACCCCTACAACACATTTACAACACAGCTGAAAATGTTTAGGGTTAAACCCATATGAAAAAAATTAATGATAAACCAAACTTTCGATCAAGTACAAACTGTGGGCAATCTAGTCAGATAAGTGAGCAACTCCACATAAATAGGAAAACATTCAAAGGAGATAACTATTTTCAGAAGAAATGTCAGGTTCTTTAAGGTTTTTAGAGTGATTTAAGCTCACTTAATTCTTAATGAAATAAAAATTCTGAGAAGTATGGGCCGGTGAAGGGGGAACTTACAGATTAGTAGTCATCGTCTTCCCAATGTTAGCAAACTTGACTAACAGAATTCATACATTAAGCTGCTGTTTGGAACTTAAAACTATCAATAATCCTTATCCATGAAAGGATTAGGCTTTACCAGGGCACTAAAGTAGAACTACTTAGTTAAGAAGATCTAACTCAGACTTAAGGGCAACAAGCGTAATTTTCTAACCTTTCAGACTATATACTGAAAAGACAATGGAATTGCTTTATCTCAAACGAATCAGATTTTTATCAGTTCTTTTGTATTTTGATTTTTGACTTGATTTAATTGTGATGAATTTAGCAGGTATTTGCTGGCACCAGTTTCTCAGTAGCTCTCAGAGTGTAGGGGTGCAAGATGAGTACATAATCAATTGTGCATTACAGAATAATTAATTATGCATTCAACATCAGTAGAACTGACGCTTCTTTTTTCCTTGTCTGCATCAAGTACTGGAGTAAATTTTAGAAATACTGATTTGAAAGGGTTAGGTTGATGGAAAATATGTGACTGAGTAGCCGGTCATAAATATATGTACATCTCATTGCTGGTAATTTCAGATAGAGTTAAGAAAAGTATCACTCTCTAGGAAGAAAATAAAAGATCACAAGAACACATAGACTTGGCCCTTCTTGAGGAGTATATGGAAAAGACATTAACTTTCTACTGTGATTTAACTAGCAGGCAAAGTGTTATAAGATGCTAATTTTAAATGAAAGGCCTAAATGTATACACTGGATGTATTCCACATGTTGACTGCTCTTACAGGTAAATGATATTAAGCAACACTTGGAAATGTTTTGGAGTGACTTTCAAAAAGCAATGGAAGTATTTAGGATAAAATTTTAATTTACAATGTAATGTCACTTTCAGCTTATTTTGTACAGAATTGAAGTCAGAATTTTCAAGGTATTTAAACTGAAAATGGTTTTACTATCAAATTGTAAAGAAATCCTTAAAGGCATGATATTGACTTCCTGAAATACTAGCATTTACTTTTTCTAAAGAAAGCACACAAGTTACAGGCATTTTAGTTAATTTTAGTGTATTAAGGGACTGGAATATATCTTGGCCAGAGATGCAAACTAAGGAGCGAAGAAATTTGGTAGCATCTCTAAGTTCTGAAGTTCTAATGGAATCTATCAAAAGAAGTCCATGAAGAAGAAAACTTTCAATGTGGCTAAAAGCAGTGGTCTCTAAGAGAAACACTACTGTTTACTGGAATACCAGATACATACCTTTAAGAGACAAAACATCTTTAGTATCTAAGCAGAAAAAATTATTTTATATTGCTTATAAGATAGTATTTGAATGTTCACATTAAGAACAACTGGCTCTCTCCTCGTATAGGTCCTACTCCAACAACTCAGAAGGACAGGTGATTGGTTGTTCTTAAGAAGTATTTTAGACTACACATGTGAACAGGCAGTGAAAATGTAGACCATTAAAACAGCTACAAAATTTTCCATTGAAAAGGAATGATTTAGGTCCCCAGCCTGTCTAAAATGAGATGGACCTTGCCACAGATCCTTGTATTTCTAAGTTTTCCAACCACGTAAAGCAAAAATGTGGGCATGAGCACAATCACCTTCTGCTGTGTGTGTTTCAAACTGAACTCGGTGCAGTCTGCACACCTCAAGTGAGCCATGGCACAGCGAACCACAGCAGCTGAACTGTGCAGCTCAGACCCAGTGTGAGTATACACAGGAAGCCTGCTCATGTTTGTGGTTATGCATTATATGGGACTCAGTATGATCATGGCTATTCTTCTGAGATGTAAGGCAAAGGAAATCAGGAACAAAATGGTAAATTCCAGTTACAGACATGAACAGCAGAAAGTGGGTAACTCAGTAGTGAGAAGAAAAGAGCTTGGGGGAGGGGGAAAATAACCTCCACATCTTACAAAGTTTACAGAATAACAAAATTAATTACAGCTCCAATTACTCAATAAATTTTTTCACAGTATCACTTAAATTGCTACAAACAGCCATGCTTAAACATCTATGACCAAACTTTAAATCTCAACTCCACACATCAGTTCCTTCTGCTTGTCTTGGTCTTTTACTCTTTCATTTGATGTTTCATGTTGGGTAAAAATCAAATTTTTTTATTTTTTAAAATTGTAAATTTTTTTTATTTCATATGAACCAGTTATTTTACATGATTGCTAGCTATTACTAGATAGCAAAATGAGAAGTAGGAACACGAAAATTTGTTCCTCTGATGTCAAAGGTGTTTTGCATAACTTTATTAATGAGTATTTTAATGACAGAATGTATACAGTAATGGTAATTATAAAACTAAAACAAATCCACAAATTGGATTCAATCATGAGATCAATCTCAATCTCAACCAGTTGTAAAGTAATGACAGCCCCCTCCAAAATAAGTATGAGACTTTTCACAGGCTTATCCCACATGAGTGTGATGCTCTGTACAGGCTTAATAAAGCACATTAGTGGTCTATTAGAGATTCACAGTTTTCTCCTGCAATTTAGACTGATACATCAGAATATAAACTCTCAAGTCACTGTGACTGGTCCTATACAAAAGACGAGGCCCATATTTAAACAACTATTGCATCAAGACACAGAGTAGAAAAAAATTGTTACAGACAATTTATTTGTTTCTTATGAATAGGAGTTTAAATGTCAATAAGCACTGACCACTGTGCCTGAGTATTACTATAGACTTTTACCACCTTCTGAACTAAGAAACCAATTGACATCAATTTTGTATCAGCCCAGGAATGTCTAGGATAAAGGCTGTATTTTAGATTAGACGGAATATTTTCCATTATTTCTTGATTAGTACTGAGCACACATTTAAAAATAGGATACACATCTATTAAGTAAAGGTAGGTATTTTTAGTTATTGTCAGAATAAAAGGAAACTTGTTTAAAGTAACTTCCAGACGTGCCTTTCACAGTACTATTTTCTAAACTCCAAGACAGAGGAGGTGTGGCCACAAAAGCCTCACAGAAGTTTTCCTGATGTAGCATTTCTGCATATTAAGCAGCAGCTTACAAATACTCATTGAGCTCTCTGCTCCCACGCCTGATCTGTACAAAAAAACTGAAAAGAGAGACTCAAGACTGGCAGTTGTCCTTTCTGGAGACATTCAATGATGAATTTCTGCCCATTCACTCACAGTATTGACATGAGCTATTAACATCTCTGAAAAGTTTTCTGAGCTGACAAATGTTGGGTATACAGGAATTCAAGTAGAATTCATTTTGTCCTTCAGAGAAGGTGTATATGGCAAAATGCTTGCATGCATTATATATAAGGGGTCATGACAACCCATACCAAAATGATCCCTTTCCCCTTCCATCTGCTCAAGAGGAAGAGACTACATGTTCAAAAAATCATAGCCTTTGGATCTTTAGACTATGATCTCTGCACCCTGCATTTAACTTCACTTCTTAGAAAGTACAAATAATGGGATACCTATATCTGATTTAAGTTACAAATTTGCAATATGTTTGCAAGGTGACAATGACAGAAATCTAAGAAAAATAAGTTAGTGTGTTTTAAAGCCAATCTTTGTATGCTTTCTATAAGTGAAGTATACATTGTTTTTTTTTCCAAAAATACTTCTAGAGCTACTGCTAATCAGTACTTCTGGAAGTCTGGTCATGTAAGTAGATATCCAGGCTTTGAAATACAGGATCTAAAGTCTGCCACTTCTAAGCCAAAAAGGAACTTTAGTGAACTTGCTTTTTCTATAGCTTCCTACTTTATATTTTTCTAAACAGGCTACAAACTTGCTGCTACTTAAACAGAAATCTATTTCCAGTAAAAACAGTAAGGAGAGAAAAAAAGAAGAAATTTAGAAAATGTAAAAATATGGTAAGAAAAATGCACTCTTGGCTACAATTTTTATACATTAAAAATGATTAAAGTATGTTCAAGTATTGCAATGAGTAAGGTCACATAAATAAGGATCAAAATTGGAAATATTGATCTAATGTTTACATCAGGTTTAACAGAAATAAGGCATTTTCTTCCAGTAAAACTGAATACTTACTTTGCAAGTTTAAGATACCTATTAAAAATATATTTTAAAAATTATTTAAAGAGTATCTGTCAACCTAATTAATGTAAAAATACAGAAGGCTATCTATGAAATTTATTTTGTGTTCAAGATTTTCAAAAATTAAATAATTTTTTCACATTTTTAACCTGAAGTTTCATCATGAGTATAAAGTTTGAATCAATTATAAATGTAATTACTATATATGTTTGATTATAAAAGTTGCAGCAGGTGTTGGCAGAAAAGGAAGGGAGGGGAGAGAGAAGCTTCTAAAATTTTCTTAAAAATGTGTTCAAAATTTTATGGTTGCTGTGTGGTCATGAAGGTAATGAGAACTGTAATTACACATTCTGTTCCAACCATACCTACCAATAAACATTCATTTATTACAACACAATCCTCTCATGGCACTGTAATTTTCACAAGATTTAACTCCTTAAAATCCCAGGTGAAAAAACTAGGTCAGCTAGGTCAGGAAAGTGTCCCTATTCTTGAACAGGAACCTGAGGATGCGCTGTCACCCCATTCAGCACATGAAAGGTACCCAAGAGTGGGACTAAATCTGTCTGTAAAAATCCTGGGCACTGCTCTGAACAGCAACCGCCCTGCAGTTCGAAAGGGCTGCAGATTGTAAACCTGACAGTCCCTCACAGCAGCAAAAAGAGCTGAAGCACACACACCTCTGGGTAGATTTAAGACAAAATTGTAACCGGTTTCCTTAGTTACTGAAATGATGCTACATGTACAGCACTTTAATAAGCTAGCAATATTATAAACACATTTAGTACTAATATTTACAATGCATTTTTAAAACAACTGGGTTTTTAAAGTAAAAAAAAATCAGTTTATTAAAAGTTTCAAGATTCAGTATTAGTAGGTATTTAATTACAGTTATAATACTTCTTTAAAATCATAGATAATAACCAAAAGCTCAAAATTAAGATTTTACTTTCAAGAAGTAACATTTCATGTACTGTAAAATTACCTCAATAATATAAAGGACTATATTCTTGTAGAAACAATACAAGATGCATTTAGCTACTCTGTTATAATTCCAGGCTCCATGAACCAACAGCAAGTTCTTCAAATATTTGAACTGCAAAAAACATGAAAAATGAACAAACATAAATTAAAACATACATACACAAATATTAATAATATCTTAAAATATTTTATTGCAATATTTTGCAGTGTAATGAGTTACCTGAGCAATTGAGTAGTCTGAAGAATTAGCTGCCTGTAGACCTTCATTCCCACTGATACCAACACCAACATGTGCTGTTTGTATCATACTAACATCATTTGCTCCATCACCAATCGCTAGAGTTACTACCTTAACTTGTTTTTTAACCATTTCCACAACTTCAGATTTTTGAAGCGGGGATACCCTAAGGAATAAAAAAAAGGAGACAGGTTTAATACAGGAATTTCAAATGAATGTACTTTCAAAACATACTTTTGCAAAAGGTAATAAACCCAGGCCAATTAACACCTTGGTCAGTGATGTGGTCTTGTTATTGCCCTTGAAGGGTATATGCTAAAAGCACATTCACAGCAAAATTCATAAAAAATATTTCTGAACTTTGGACTACATAAAAGCTGAAAGAGGAAGTCACCTTACCAAGGTGTCTAAAAGCTTACCAAGGTGACAGAAAAGCTATGTTGAGGAAGTCACCTTATCAAGAGAGAACTGTTTTAAAATGTATTTTAAAAAATGAAGGAATGAAAAATAATACTGTTTAAATACAGTTTAAAACTGAAGGTGGCTATGTGATCACATTATTCAGTGGCCACCACAACACACGCACAACTATTTGACTTCTGAAAAAGCTGCATGGGATGAGTACAGCCTTGTGGAAAACCCAGGATGAAACTTTCTGGGCAACAGCCCTTCTGGAAAATTCTATGGTCCACCTATATGACAAAAATCTTTCTATGATCTTTTGATACATGTTTTATTTGAACTCTGCTGTTGAGAATTGTACCAAGACTAGCTACAGCCAGCTTCTACAGAAGACTCCTGACCTGAGTACGTCTTTTTCAACTTTTCAACCTTTCAGAAACAGTGCCTTAATTCCTTTTTGGACAATTGTTATAGGGGCAGCTGGAAGATGGCACTGTCACTCGAGTTCATGGTGAAACCAGTAAAAATATTTTTCATTCATTTTGCTCACTCTCAGCTGTACATTTTTACTCCAGAATAACCCACTGAACATTCTTTTTGCATATATTACTCTGAAACTAATATAGAGTTGGAATTCAGTTTGCTAAAGTCTTTAAGCCAAACATCTGCTTGGAATTAATACCATATACATTTTTTTTTAAAGATAAATGTCTACTGAATATTTGTCAGCATCATCTCTGCTACAGCTAGTCTTCAGAAGAATCCTTTGGTAATAAATGCTTCTGCACAAGTCAATACAGCCTGCAAACTTAAAAGATAGTGATGTAATTTGTACTTTTAGAACAAAGGAGAGCTTAAGCCTTTATACGGATGAAGAAAGAGCTTAAATTGTTGTTTAGTCTGGATTTTATATATATATATATATATATATATATTTAAAAATTTTAAAATTAATTACCTTAATTTAAAATTAGCGTTTTAAACCTTTTGTTTTTATGCTCGTAAGCAAGGAAATGAAGTTTTTGTTATTAAAGAAAAAGCATTTAACAGTAACAAGTATTTTGGCAGAATTCTGACTTTTGGGAAACATGGGGTATTAAAAATGTTCTCATTAAAACACTAAGTGCAATGAGCAAGTATTTTCATTTTAAACCTGTAGCCAATTTTTAAGCAACCACAAAATATGTCAGACATATATATACATATGCATTGAAACCAAGTGACCTAAGTATATTATGGAAGAATAAAATGAAGAAATGGCAGAGAGAATACTACTAGAATAGAAGCTTTCATTTTTGCCCTTTGTTGTTTCTTTACAAGAATGCTGTCTAAAAGAGTTTTATGTACAGAATACCCCCCAATTGTTACACAGTTCAAGAGAAACAGAAAAATTGTCTCTTCCAATGGCATAAAACATATTTTGTAATCAAGGAAAGAGAAGAAAAAGAAATATAGTTTTAAAAGATCAGTTCTACATGAATCTCCTGCTTGCTGTTGTGCTGAGCAAAGTTAGCCTAGTAGAACAAATAACAACACTCCAACTTAGCCGTCAGAAAGTACTGCTATTAGGAAAGTGTTTATACACAGTATAAACTGTTGAGTTTAAAAGACAGTAAAACCTTAGTTTGAAATCCAAACTGTTTCAAGTTGAAGCATGGTTACAAAGTTTAACCACAAAAACACTAATTAAAAAATCCCTTGGTAGTATGACATTGCTTTTCAGAAGGGATGGAAAGCCTAGAAACCCAGTGATTATTTGGATACTGTAACATTATTTCCTTTTTTGTGTTCTTTTGCAAAGCAAAAAAAAAGATCTCCCTTATGAACAGCTTTTTCAGATGAATCTGATTTATTTTAATGGAACAATGGAAGTTTACAGCTGTAATAGTTGATATTTACAGAAAAGGATGAAAAGGTTCATTTTATAGAACAACCCTATAATAATTGGTCATGATAATGATTTAAGAAAGTGTTTCCACCAGCTCCAGGTAATAAAAAGCACCCCCTTAATTCCTTTAACATTTTTGTGCACTTCTTATACAGTATAATACACATCTTACAGGAAAGTAGCCTATAGAGTAACATCTGCAGACAACTCTAGATATGGTAAAACCTGTAGTATCAATTCAAGGTCAAGGTTAGCGCCTCAACCTTATTGAGACTACTCTCAGTGGATTACAAATAATGTCTCTGGAAAAACGCTGTCTGAGGGACTTTGAGAGGTACACTCTGTTACAGACTGCTCTACAGTGATATTTCACTTGAATGACTATATTTCATAACTTCAGGTTTTTTTTATATGTCAATAAAAATAGTATGGGGAGCAAATAATGTAAACCTTACCTGCAACAAATAACAGCTTTACATGACAAAGCCAAATCCAGGAAATACTGTCTTACTCCAAATGTCAAAGCATACTTCAGAGATTTACCATCAATGATAAGAGCAAAATCATTTTCCTTCCTTAAAGCATCACCAAGAGTACTGCAATGATGGCTAAGTGTCTCTCTTGTTCCCTGTCACACACAAAAAAAAGGTGTCCATTATTTTTAATTCCTAATATTCTTAAATCCAAAATTTTCAGTGTCATCAGAAACACTGGCACTTTGATTTTTGAGGAAAAATGCTTTTGCCTCTTAATTCTGCTACTAAATATCATAAAATGAAAAGAATATTTGCAATACTTGCACTATTAGAAACACAGTAGAAATGTTGTGCAGGATTGCACTTGCACTCCGCCAAAAAAAAAGCATGCAAGTTACAGTGGAACTTCTAATGCTCTTTGAACAGCAACAATAGTTGCATAAATATTTGCCAAAGGACACAGGTATACAGAAAACACATATAATAATACAGAAGATGATTCACATATGTAGAGATACTAGACTTTAGTATTATACAAAATTTTCCTAAATGTTTAAAAAAAAAGGAGACACAGATAATTCATGATGTTAAGCAGAGGTATTATAATTTACAATTCTATCACATTAAATTCACATTTTAACATAATTTAACAATTATAACATCAAGTACATGTTATACAAAGGAACATATTTTGTATTTTTCAATTGCTAATGACAGGTTGAATCACACCTACAGAAGTCACTATTTTGTGATCTAGTCCTGAGAACTTCAGATTACATTCAGTAGACAATACATTCATATGTATTTATTTGTGCAGCAGCCTGCTTTGGGAAGGCCACTGACATCCAGTCCGCTACAGTGCAGCTCTACCATGGAATGTCATGAAGGACAAAAAATATTGCTTGTTGACCTTCTTTCTTTTTGAAAGACCTTGACAGAGCTACAACATACTCTTCTTCTGTTTCCTGCTTTATAGCCCAGAAGAAAACAGTATTTTAGAGGAGAAACAAAGATGAAATCTCTTCTGCTTGTAAAATACTGGCTTTGGAAGTTAGTGACATCCTATGACAACATGTTCCAATATTTTATACAAGTTTACCAACTGAGTAATTGTGCTACTTCAGTGATGTCAGGCACACATAAGCAAAACTTGGTGTAACCACCTACAAATAAAACACTCAATAATTAAAAATCTCAAAACCCTCTGAAATGAAATTAAAGATACTGCTTTGCCTTTTCAAATTAACTTATTCCTCCCAGTTCCAAACATTGCTCCTAATGGTTTTTGACTATTTTGCTTCTACTAGCTTTCTAAAGATTCACTGGTGAATCTAAAATGAGATTAGGCTGTTGCAGAATTCTGCACTCGTTTCCTGGCTCTCATCTACTAGAAGCTGTGACAGAAATGAAGTTCCACTGTTTAAAATTATATGTTAAAAAGTCTTTAAAATGACAACAGTTTCTGTAACTATTTTCCAGAGCATCTTCTCTAATTAAGAAATATTGCAACATAAAGGAAGTATAATTTTTTCTCATCTCTGTGGACTATTTAATTTCTAACAAAGTTCAAACAACACACGAAAAGTCATATTCCTCCCTTCTACTGTTTCTTCTATGCAATGAAATCCCCATAATCCAGGAGTAAATGGTCTCTGTCACACAGATATGCAAGTGTACAGACCCCAGTGGGATCCACCTAAGGGTGCTGAGGGAGCTGGTGGAAGAGCTCACCAGGCTCTTCCACATCCTACATTTTTCATCAGTCCTGATTAACCTTGTGAAGGTCCCACACAGCTGGAGGTTTGCCAATGTGATGTCCACCTACAAGAAGGGTCAGGAGGAGGATCTGGCTGTCAGTCAGGGAAAGTCATGGAACAGATCATCCTGAGTGTTATCACAGGGCATGTGTTGGTCAACCAGGGGATCAGGAGCAGCCAGAACGGGTTTAGGGAAGGTGGATCCTGCTTGATCAACCTGATCTCCTTCTATGACAAGGTGAGACAAATAGTGGATGAGGGAAAGGCTGTGGATGTAGTCTACTTGCATTTCAGTAGGGCCTCTGAGGCTGTCTCTCAAGCCATTCTCCTTGAGAAATGGGCTTATTGTGGCTTGGATGGGTGTACTGTTTACTGGGTAAGAGCTGTAAAACCAGCACCTGCAGGTGAGCCAGTGTGTGCTCAGGTGGCCAAGAAGGTCAATGACATCTTGGCCTGTGTCAGCAATAGTGTGGCCAGCAGGACCAGGGCAGTGACTGTCCCCCTGTACTCAGCACTGATGAGACCACACCTCAAGTCCTGCATTCAGTTCTGGGCCTCTCAGTACAAGAAAGACGTTGAGATGCCAGCACACATCCAGAGAATGGCAACAGAGTTGGGGAAGGGTCTGGAGCACAAGAGGGAGCTTGGATTGTGTAGCCTGGAGAAGAGGAGGCTCAGGGAGGACCTTATTGTTCTCTACAACTGCATTTAAGGAGGTTGTAGGGAGATGGGGGTCAGTCTCTTCTTCCATGCAACCAGTGACAGGATAAGAGGACACAGCCTCAAGTTTTGCCAGGGGTGGTTTAGATTGGATATAAGAAAAAATTCTTTACTGAAAGGGTGCCCAGACATTGGAACAAGCTACCCAGGGAACTGGTAGAGTCACCACCCACAGAAGTATTCAAAATGCTTGTGGATGTAGTACTTGGGGATATTGTTTAGTGATGAACTCTTGTTTAAACTAACCTTAATTTTTTATAGGAAGCAGACATGCCATCAGGTAGCTCCAAGAATATTACATATTGAAACAAAAAAGCTCATATCCCAAGACAACACAAAACTCCAATTGTAGAACTGTCGAATTTAAAATTCTTTTGTGGGCATACTCCCTATGCTGAAATCACATGCCTCCGATTAAAAGCAGCATAAAAATGTCCCTTATGAAATATTTTTCAATGAAACTGAATGGTAATCAACCATTTTCTAAAAATTAAGAAAGGAACCCCCAAAACAAATATAAACAACATCCCCCTGAACCATGGTTTTGGCAGAGTTTTCTATGTATTTCCAGATAAACAGACGCTCCAATTTATTTTTACACCACCTTCACCATGATGTCTGGATATCTGAAGCAATAAAATAATGTTTCATTAACTGAGAACTTTGAAGACTTTACTTACGTCAAGAGAGCCTTCATTTATAACAATTAGTCCCATGTTCTTTCTCAAAAGTTTACAAGAGTGACCTGTTAGAAAAGATTTTGTTTTTAAAAATCAGTTTCCTAAAATCCCTTATAACAAAGTATTTTTTCCTGTAAGAGAACTACACAGAGAATTAAAATTAATATTTCTCTAGCTGAAATTAATGATTAAAAAAAAAATTCTACTGATTTTATGAAAGTACATACAAGTACTGAGTCAGAATAGTTAGAACTTCTCTTGCTGCAACTTGTAGCTATTCTGCCTTATTCAGAGGTTTTTTACAGAGAGTTGCAGAAACCAACAAACAAATCTCCCTGAGTATTGTAAATTTTTAGAATGCAACTTGCATTTCCTTCAAAACTTGCATATAGACCTTTTCATTCTTTTCTTTTATACTTTGATGCCTTAAAGAGGATGCATTTTCTGTGCTAATGATGCAGGCTGCCAAGTAAAAAATATTTATCACCATTCTTAATAACTGGAAATATTGGTATCATGTGCATTGCTTCCAGCCTGAAGCACTAGGGAAAATAACATTAAATCAACTCTATATGTGCATATGGACAGTTCTTTAAGATTAGAAATAATAACATCCTATAAAAAGGATCTATATGACTAAAGTAAGGCTTTATTTTGGACACAGATCTACACGATAGCAGTAAGTGCTGATACGGTCACATGTAAAGAATATTAAATGTTAAAAGCAGCTTTTATGTATAACTATTTAAAAATACAGATTTATCATTGCTGAAATTAGTTATTTTTTTACCATCCTTCATAATAACAGGAAAGAGTAAAAATAAAACTTTGTTAAAAAGTTACAGTAATTTAGTTCACCTTTCTGGGAAATAAGGAAAAACAGAGAAGGGAAACCAAGAATACTTACATTCTCTTAACATTATTCCCTCTCACTGTCAAAAGCCAATATAGTCTTTTTAATTAATTTCATATGCTATGAAAAAGTACAATTTCTTATATTTTTGCCTCCTGTTTAACGTAACCTTTTATTGCTCTTAGTATTTTAACAGAGGCAGAATCCACCATTCCCTACCTTCCCCCTATCACTGAATAAAAAAATGAGTTCACATTCAAATTCTGTAGTGAAATATAATATTATTATTTTTCACAAGACAACTTTCCATTCTGAAATAAATTTTACTCCATCAACTGCTATTATTTTTAAACCTGTAACAAAGACACCAAATAAATGCAAATATAATACCAATATTAATGGCAGTCTCTTGTTTGTCCCCAGTAAGTATCCAAATTTTTATGTCTGCTTTCATGAGTGTCTCTATGGTTTCAGGCACTTTGTCTTGCAGTTTATCTTCAATTGCTGTTGCTCCGAGCAGCTGAAGATTCTATGAACATAAAATCATACATATAGGATTTTTTGGTTTAAATTAAATTTCAAGGTTCCATTTATCTTATTTAACTTTCTGTATTTATGACAAGATTCATGTTCTCTAAACTCATTAATCAGATTTGATATCAACAAATAAAGAACTTCCATTTTATTCAAAGAGCTTTAATTTAGATATCTGTGTGGCTTGACAGAACTGCATAGCGTGACCACTCAAAATTCAATCACCTATTCATTCAGTAGCTCCGCAGTTCAGCAACAGCTACGTTTTCCTTGGGAGTACCTCTCTGATTTGAAGGCTTTAAGAGTACTAATACCACACCTTCTCTCTTTTAATGACTGCTCTTCACTTTGGTAAAAAAAATTCCGAAACACCTGTCAATTTATCTTAGTACTTTTGTTTGATTTTAGCTTTCTATGGAGCAAATCTAGACAGAGGAAAACTGGACTTCTCCACATCATCACTGGACCTTCGGAAAAAAACTGCACCTTCTACAGGAACACTGCTTCA
>PYHW01010703.1:4156925-4171880 GCA_013186435.1 Turdus rufiventris
CATCAGTCATTAAATCAATAGACAGTACATACTCCAGATATTGAGATATTATTACTACACATGTACTCAATATTTGCCAGTGAAATTAATTCTGGTGCTAAAAATGCAATTCCTTCCTCTAGGAAAACAAGCAGATACAAATCAAAACCTCATTCAGTAGCATTGCTAGAAATGACATATTGGTGGAAGGACTGATGTGCAATTTATGCACTGATAGTGAACATTGCTTATTCTTAATGACATAAGGATCCACACACTCAAAATCTTACTCAGTATTGCAACTGGCCAGGTGAAAAGACAGTGGACATAGCTGGCACAGGGATGAAACCAAACCTAAGACTTTCTACACTTCTGGATTTCTGATACAGTCCCTTGCTTTCCCCTGCCCTGCAGACACATATCCTAGGAATTGATCTGGGCTGCAAGAGACAGCTGTAGTTTTTCCATTTGTTGCAGCAGCAGGTGACAGAATACAAGTACAGGGACAACACTGCACAATTCCTTCCCTACCAGTACAGAGAGGTCTGAACAGCAGAGAATCTGAACAACCCTTAACTTCCTAGAATGCAAGGTACCATAGCAGTTGTGGCATCTAAGCAGACTATCTACTGGAGGCTATGTAAACTCACCACAAGTTATTAAGTTATCAATAACACACTATTTGATAATTTTAAGAATTATCAATATAGTACTTTCAGTATGCTTTCAGTACACTCACCTGCCAGTTAGACTGACAATTACTTCCCTGCTATGAACAAAGTATAATTACTATGTTGTATAACTACTTCTCTTTTCACAGGCACAAGTGTAATCACTGAAAAAAGAGAATACCAGAATTGATAAGTCTACAAAGTATTCCTACAAGTTTTACTTCTGTAACACACTTCTCCAGAGGACTGTCCTATCAAATGTTGACACTGATGCACTCTACTTGCAGAAGAGTCTTCATCTAGACAGTACTGGAAAGTGGCAAGGCATTAATTTGCAATTTTTCTGGCAAAAACTTGGAACACCTGCAAACTCTTAAAAGTTTATTCAAAACAGATTACTTCTCTGAAGGTACATGCTCCTACCCATACAAATAGTGTTGGTATGGAGCCAAAATTTTCTGTTCTGTGGTACACGGGTGACCTCTAGTGCTTCCAACAAGTCAATTCCAAGCACAGTTAAATATTGCAGAATAAGAACAAAAAAACCTATAAAAACGGAATACTTAATAAAATTCTAGGATCAGTATCCGCCAAAAAATTTACACTACCAAATATTGACAGTTAAAAGTGATTCTCTCACCTCCATAAAGTATCACTGTTTGAATTCCAATTTTAGACTTATGCAGAAATTAATAAAAATCTTATTAAATCAAGACAAATATCAAAACCAGAAACAAAGTAGCAGTCCTTCACTGCCACTCCAGAAACACTGTATGAACTTTCACAGAAGTCAAATTAGCAGCAATGCACTTTGCACTACATACTTGTTAACTTAGAAGAAAATAAAATGGAAGCAATGCCTGCAAGAAAATGAAACCATGACGTAAATCTAGAAAATTTCCTCTACAACATATAAAACAAACAATAATTGCAAGCAGACATTAAAAGACATTCAAAATTACAAAAATTACTTTCTGTTGCATCTTTCATTGTTTCATATTTTTATTGCTATTACTATAACTACAGAAAACTACTCTGATTTCACACAACTTACACATCATCAGTCTGTTTCTCATGCACTGGACTGTTTTATTTTTTTCTTTTTGTTTTGTTTTTAGCTAAGCTCACAGGAAATAGAATAGGACAGGAAGGAAAACAACAAGCACTTTTCACAGGCACAATTATGAGTAATCATTTTAAGAAAAAAAGGAACTTCCTCTACATGCAAATCTCTTCCTTATCCTGTGCCAAAGTAAGCAACAGACCTACACAAACATCCACACAGTCAGCATACACAGATACAATATCAACAGCTCTACATAAGAATTGAAACTGCAACTGTGTTCTTATGTATATATTTGTAACTCCAAGAACTTTAACACAAAATTTTTACTGAAAGCAAAAGATGTGATAAACTCATATCCCAAGTAAACCAACTGGTCAACACTGTAGTGATGCTGCTCAGAAGATAATGAGTCTCAGTCTAGAGTATTTAAACAAGTCATAATTATACAAGTGTATTCAAGATCAAATTAAAAATTTATTTTTATAAGTCATGATAAATACACTGACTTTAATAAATCATATAGTGCCAGGGCTTTCAGAAATACATTTAGAAGTTTGACTACTTTCCTATATTATGTTTCACAGATTTTTAAAAAGTTTTGAGATCAAAGATGTTTTTAATCTTTGAGCAAAGGCAAAAGTGAAAAATATTAGTCACAATGTAGACAACTAGAAAAAAAAGCCTCTGAAAATGTTCTACCATAAACCAGGAGGTGTAATCTTAATCATGTACTCTACTTTGTCACAGATACAAGCTACACAACCCACATACCTTGCCTGTAAAAATATAAAAAATGCAGGCATTTTTATCCATGAGAGAAGTGTCTAACTATTTTCACAAAAAGACATCAAATACAAATTTACCTTGTAAATTCCAGGACATTTAGGAGTTCATATCTCTCTTCCTGTCCCAACTGAAGAATTAATAAAGACAAAAACAAAAGGGTAAGAACAAAAAAAAAACTCAAGCAAAAGAACCAAAACCAACCAAACAACATGTCAATACAAATGTATCATAACGCAGTTATTTAGGTTATTTAAACTAAAGCAGAAGCAAATACAGTCAATTATAATGTTACTCCAGTGTACTTACAGACTCAATGATTACTGAGTCAGGTGTCCTTCCCGTGAATACAAAACGAAGATTCCTGGCTGCTCTGACCAGTGCTCCTTCATCTGCAAGTTAAACAGTTATTTTACAAATGTACCAGAAAATTGTTAATAATGATTTAATCAACACAGTCCAGACTTTCCTACTTTTCACTTCCTTTTTCCTTTATGGATTTTAAAATTAAATGAGGCGCTGGAACAAACTTTTTGTTTCTCCTGTGAAAACTGATTAAATGAGTTTAAAGTTCAGAGAAAACAAACCCTGAAAGGAACACATCTCTTACTCAGTAGGTCACTGGACAATGTACAATGCTTTTTGTTAAGTTCTGCTCTGGAAGAGAAGAGTGGTAAGTCATTCCTGTAAGTAACAGATAACTTCAACGTCTACCTTCAGGAAACCAGCAATCATGTCTCCAAAAGTCATCAGCTCTCCAAGTGGCTCAGGATGCCAGAATGGAGTCTGCCTGCAATGCCCAGTAAAACACTGCCATGACTTAGTTAACTGTATTTATGGCACTACCTCTGCCCTTGTCTTTCAGCTGTTGAAGGACAGGATTCAGAGAGGAAGCCTAGAAGCTACCAACACTTAGTGAATGACCTACCAATATAGGAGCCAAGGAAGAATCTCTGCACTTTAGATAATTTTTCCCCTCATAAATTTTAACACATTAGCTCAGCAGAGCTGAGCATATTTTAATCATTCTGCTTTGTTTCATAATTTCCTGATTTTGAAAATTATCTATGAACCACAAAAGGCTTGAAACAGACCTTCTGCACGATAATTTCTTCTCAGTCCTTAACAGAATTTATCACAACTTCTCTCCTATTAAAAACATTTCTGTTTTGATTATACAGTCTCTGTTTTAAATTAGCATCATGGTTACCTAGTACAGAATAGACTTATAGAATATGCAAGAAGATCAATTTGTCTCCTGATTTGATTTTTATTTCCTTCTGAGCACTTCCTTTAGAATTCCACAGCAATCTGACAACACCTTAGTAGCGCTGTATGGTTACTGATTCTTTGCCCTTACATAATCCATTGGTCATTCAAAAGTGTTTTCTAATGAAAATGCTAAAAAGTTGAAATTCTTTTTTTTACAAAACTGATTTTAGCTAATACCAATTATCTTTCCAGGGATAAGTTTGGGGTTTTTTTTAATTTTGGAAGATTCTTCAAGAACAAGAAACTGAATAAAATTTGCTGGTTGAGCTGATAGAATATGTTCAGTCACTTATTTCAGTCTCACCTGGAGATGCTGCTTGATATATAATTTTATCACCTTCTCTTTCTGGAACTGCTGTATGACACACTGCCATCATTGTTAAGAACTCACATATTATAGGTGCAGTTGGCTAAGAAAAAAAAGAGGTCAGAGTGTGATTAAAGCAATAAATAACTCAAATATAATAACAGATACAGACAAGTAATAGTCCACAAAAATTTAATGAAAGGTACCTCTTTCTTTAAAAACTATCTGTACACTAATTTCAGCATGCAAGATAACTTCTTTCTTCTGTGCTTACATACTGGTTATACAAATAGAATTTAGTGGCACTTGCTATCATAATGATCAAAATTAGATAACCAGAAACATAGAACAATTTAAACAATAATTTTTAGGGAAGGTAAGTATGAATGATGTATTGAAAGGATTTTACGTTATTCACCAAAGTCTCTTTGGATGTTGCCTTTTTTACTAAAAGATACCTCTTTTACTTCTGTCTAGTACTGCATTGATGACACTTTTTGTGAACATTCAGAAAGATGTAGCAAACAAAAATTACATGGAAAATGATACAAGATCAGACTGCTTTAAAAGAAGACATTTAGATGAATATGTCAGGCACTTCAAAGCATAAAAAGTGGAAACAATTTAAAATTATTTAGCCAAGAGAGGGGAAAAGAAACATTTAAGCAGAATAGTTGACTGAACTTGACAAATACAGCTAAGAACCTTATCACTACAGCTGGCATTTAAAAAAATGAATGAACTGACTCCTGAATGGCTGTTTAAAAGAAACCCCAGCATTGCCTATGAGTGAGTTCAAAGCAGCTGCCACCTCAACTGAGGATTTCTTGTAGTATATTTATAGTATTTCAGATTTGCAGCAGACTAACATTACAATTACTCTATAAAATACAATAATATCTGAAAACCTAATTTAATTCTCTAGTGCAGAAATATTAATGGGAGCAGGTTCTTATTCTCTTTCACTGAGGGCCCCTAGATTCTCTAAGACGTATTCAGAAAACTGAATGACGAATTCTTTTCCAAAGCACTTCAGAATGCATTTAAAATACAGTGGTGAAACCTCTCTTTGAGTGTGTATCTGAATTTTTAGGATGCATACAAAAACATTTTTATGGCTTGCATGCTCATATTCTGTATACTTACTACTACATATCTACCAGAAAACTCTGAAGATTCAGCAGTTGCACATCAAGGACATTTCAACAACAGCAGTAATAGCTGATGCCTCTTTCCAGCTATGCCCATCTCCCTGTTACTAGCACCGTAAATATAAATGGCCTGTGCAGGTCAGTATAAGAGACCCCTTTGCTTTAGATGCACTTGAGAATTGCCCTCAGAGGTCTACCATTAAACACTGCCCCATTTGTAAGAAAAAGATGCTTTACTGTCTGTAGTTAAACTGGAACTAGCTTCCTGGAAGGACAAAATTTAAGAAAAGAGCAATTTACTTACACTCTTCAAAAGGAGAACAAACAGTTACACTGTTTAAAGTAGGTGTTGTTTATGAGTAGATAAAAAAAAAAAATCTCTTGTACAAACAAAAAAGCAGAAAGTGGCAATGATGGTACTGTTTCTTAATCAGATCATAAATAACTTGTTCATTTCCTGAGAAATGCATTGTCTCTTTGGGCCAAATATCAGCGTCCAAAATGCCTCTTTCATTTCATCATCTGAAGATCTAACCTCACAGAAGCATGTACCTAAACCCAATGCATACAGTTAACTCCTGAGTCCTCTCCAAGCCCAGGTAAGTCATGTCAGGATGTAAGTTAAGTTGGTTTATCCTGAAAGCTTTAATGGATGCCATGACATCATCTGAACAGCAGGAATACTGGTAAAGCACCCAGAGAAAGAACACAAGCCTACTTCAAACCCTTAACATCTGAGCCATAGTATCAAAACAAAAAAAAGAGAGGAGAACATAAGGGTTGGATCTAATCAACATACATCAGCAACAATTACAACAGTATTCATAAGGTCATGATGATTTTGTATAAATACACAATTATTTATTTCCCCTCAAAGGACATAATCTTCTGAATAACTGGAAGCAATGGTTTCATCTCACAAAACAATGATAATTGTTTCTATATAACTTACATGGTTGTTTTGAAGATTTTCGAGTAATGATACATCACTAAATGTTTTTTCTTCTCCATTTTGTGGGCCTTGCCTGGAAATAATTAAGCAAAAAAGAGATCATTCTTAGCATGATTTTAACAGTTTATATACAAATCATCCAAACACAAGTTTTGGACTATAGCTGCTGCAATAAAGGCTGCAATCACCTATTGTGAGTAAAAGAATTGAAAAGGTACTTGCTCCACATTTCCAAAGTTTATTTAATTTAAAGAAACCTTGGTTTGTACAAACACACTTAAATCCAGCAAAGTCTCTCTGCTGAATTCAGGTAATGAAATAAAAATACATCCACAATGTAAAAATGAAGCTTCTTGTCTTCTGATCTCTAGAATGAGATTTTAGAAGGGACACAAGAAATATAAATGCCTGAAGACAACACACTTCATCAAGAAATGAGCAGTTTTGGGATAGGTTTCTAAATGTTTGCAGAAAAGTAAGTCTGGTATCTGAAAGAGGTAAACAAATGAGTTCAGACATCAGAGAAGTCTGCATGCAGAGGGTTTGCTTTCTATTACTTATGATCAAACAGGAACATCTGAAACTGAAAGATAAAGAAGACACAGCAACAACAATGGTGAAGTACAGACTTAAAAGATGCAAGGATGAGATGGTTCTGGAGAAATAATCTCCCAAATTGCACAGATATTCTGGCTGAATGTGAGAGCTCAAAGATGCAGATATTTCTAGGAAGATTTGATACTGCAGCTGACTACAGCCACAATCTTAATACTGCAGCTAAGTATTAAGATAATCTAGATGACTTTAAGAGAAACCAAACAGTGCTGAAAAGTGAATCCAGTTGAAGGAACTTATTTTTTCATTTACTTTGGTTCTTGCTTTGGATTACATAATTTACAAAAAAATAAATACATTTGGTGATTTAAGTTGAAGAATAAGCCATATACATCAAAGGCAGTCCAAAGATTCTCTATGAAAACCAAAGTGAGCTGTTTTAGTCCTGCAGTAACTACCATGGAGGAATACAAAATGCAGAACCTCCTCTGTACAGCTATGCAAGAACTACTTTTTCTAACTATAATTAAAGTGAAAAATTTGAAGCATTCTTCTTCAGCAAGACTTGTTTTTTAAATGAAAAGTAAATAGATCTTGAAGTGCTAAATATTAACACCTTCAGACACATTATGTTTCTTTAGAGTCTAAGCTTTAAGTTTTTTGCTTAAAGATTTCTGATATATATTTTCCAGACTCTCAGTGCTAAAATATGGAAAAATATTTGCAGGTGTAAGTTGCAACAAAGTGGAAGACAATTCTTTCTAATGCAAAAGAAAGAAAAATAAAATTTGGGGTTTAGTGAATTAGTCATGTTAGGGCTAGAAATGTTACCGGCACACCAACAAATTTCAAGTATCATATTTTATAGGTATTTCTGACATATTCTTTGCCTATTAATTTTTTTTAACTACTGTTCAGATATCAGTTTATCCTTTTCAAATGTGCTCATAAAGATATTTATGTGACTTAGTCAAAACCAGTCTCTTTTCATTAATAGCTTATAAGCAAGCATGCTTAATTTCATGTAAGCACTGCATTGTTTTAAAGGAGTTGTATACAGTTAAGCACACATGCATTTTTAGGAAACATCTTCCTTCTACATCAAATGATGATATTCAGGTAAGATTTTGGGGTGTGCATGTGTACTACATTTTATATGTCCCATGAGGAATTTTTCAGGGTTTGGTTTGGGTTTTTTTTCTACCTAAACTAAGAATTATTAACTCTAATTTAGCAAAGATTTTTTTCCTTCAAATATTTTCAATGAAAGATGGCAACACATTTCAATTCTCTGTGACATTGTCTTGTTGTCACTTTCAACAAATAAAATAGTGATAATTTAAAGATTGTAAATGACATTTTTTCTCTGATGTATCTGAGCTTACTTTGAATGGTATTGCAAATATTCAGTTTAAGAAAGTATGATGAAGAAGCACAAGGCTTCATGTAGATGACAGCAGAAAGGAAGCCAGGACTTTTCTTTCCTGAAGTAACTATTAAGACATTAAAGTTAGTCCCACATGTATTTGGGTGCTCTAATCTCAGTTCCAGTTAAGAACTATGTAATGCTAATATTATAAAACTATCTGGAGGAAGTAAAACAGCAAAATAACATTACATATTTTTCACTCTCAAATACAGACTTTTTCCTAAACATATTATTGACTATTAACATATCACTACCAAATCACTCACTAGCAGAAGAAAAGTGTGATTAAAGTTACCATAGTACCAGAATTATAATAAAAGACAAAACTTTCTCTCCAAAAAGTAATTTTGAATTGCACCAGGACTGTCAGTAGAATGACTGCACTATATTTCAGGGACCCTATTAGAGATTCTATTCCAGAGTATGCAACCTAATGCCACAAAATTTGCATGGCATAACTTTGTGTAAGATGGCACTCTGCGTGAATTCAGTGCTGAAGTAACTTCTGAGCAGTAAACTATCTCACATGTAGTTCCATCTCTAAATATGTTGCTCAGTATTTTTAAGCCTGAATCTTCAAGAAACAGCAGAAGCTAAATGATTTTTAGAGCTTACCAATCATCTGAAGGAACACTATAATCCTCAGGCTCAGGGCAATGGCTGCACAAGAGGCAAAGGAAAAACAGAACAGGGAGAGGAGAGAATCACAAATGCTAAAAGATTGGATCACATGTTAAAGAAGTAGTTAGTTAATAAAATAAAATTACAAAAAAACCCCTGTTTCGCAACTATTTTGCTAGTGCCTAGATTGCAATGAAAATTGCAAAAATATGGTCTTTTTACTGAGACTTCATAAACTATAAAAACTGAGTTTTTGCAAATCTCTCTCAGGTATTTGTAACAACATAAAACAGGGTAAACAATGGCAAAAACATGCACTTTACAGCAGGAAGCCTGTGGTATTTCAACTTTATTTTTATTCCTCTTTGCAAAAAGAGATGTCATGACAGAAGTGATCCTGTCTCTTATAAGTAACATTTTATAGTCACAAGAAGCTGACAGAGTTGTAGATATTTTCAGGTGTAAGTTTATTTTAATTACAGTATTCATGCACAGGTATATGGACAGGCAGAGGCACACAGATGAAGAAGTATATAAAAATACCTACCCATATGCAATTCCTGCTACTGTGCACTTCTTAAATTGCATGACATTGCATGTCAGGGTACCCGTTTTGTCAGAAAATATGTATTTGACCTAAATGAATAACAAAATCCATTATACAGCATCATCCAGCAGTTAGCAACATATCTAGTACAATTCATGGCTATCAATACATGAAATATTTTTACTTGTTCTGCAATTTTTACGGTTTATAGGAAAAACGCCAACAACAGAAACAATACATAAACATGGCAGATGCACAGCCTTCATACCCTTTTCCAAATAAATCAATCAACTGAGATGTCAGGACATTTAAGTTTTCTTCAGTGCATGGTGGTGTATTTAATTATTCCTCATTTTACATTTTGTTGAAGCACAAGAAACTAGTGAAGAGCAATGATTTTGCCAGTAAAACATTAAACTTTGGACAGAAAGCAGTATGATAAGAAAAATATCTATATGCATTTCTAAACTGATCTTTTTGACATAGAAATATCTTCTTAAAGCCAAATGTTAATAGAAGCACAACAGTTCAGAAATGCCAAATTACTGGAAAAGGAGAAATACATTCCCTTTTACCTACTCTAGACCTCCTACTTCCCTAGCACTATAAACCCTTCAGTTCCAGAAGCTACTAAGTAAAGCATTTTAAAATTCAAAGCTGAAGTACATGAACCTGTGATATTTTTAAGTTTTGTTTAAACCTAATCTTAAGAAAAAAGTTAATATAAGAAGAAATGAGGCAATCTGTGATGAACTGAAAGTTCAGGTAAACTTCAATTCATTAAAATTTATTTCTAATTAAAAAATATCTAAGGACTCTTAATTAGGAATTAACTACATTATACCTGGGACTAATAATGCTATGTATTAGTAAAAATGTTTCTGAGGAATTATGCCTTTGCCAAATCAGCTGTTAGAAGAAATCTTTCTGTGTCAGGTTTATGCAGCAAATTGTATATATTTTTGTGTGTGGGCACACAAATGGGAAAGTGGGAATTGCAGCTAAGAAAATTAACCTTTTTTTCCAACACCAAAGTTTTGTCTTTCTTAAAACCTGAGTATCTCCTGGGGAAATCTCTTCATTACATGCAACACTCATGTATTTCAAAGAAGAAACCTGCTCTTTTTAGTAGAGTCCTTTGGTCTCCCTAGAAATACCTGCTCAAATCAAGAATCTACCAAAAAAATGAAAATGGAGATCCCAAGATGCCTGACTAGCTCCTGATGGTGAAGGAGAATTTGATGAGAATCCTTAGAAATGAAGACAAAACTACTGAAGTCAAAAGGAAAGAATGTGTCTGGGAATGTGAATAACAAACTAGCCACAGAGATAGAAAAAACAGATAGTGTAAAATGAAACAGAAAGAAAGCTAAGATTCAACAAAGACTCTTCCCCACTAGATGAGCTTGTACTCTCTTTCTAAGCCAGGGAAACAACAGAATTTTCTGCACATACATGTTAAACGCAGCAGGCAAAGGCCCTGGACTCCTCTATGTAGATAAGGCATAGAACATACTAACCTTCAAACAGTTTTTCCAAAAGGCACATCTCTTAAGTATTAGTCCCTAGGACTGCTTTGGTGTATGGCTAAAACCAAGTTATTATTTATTGTTTTTGGAAAACCAGAGACAACTTGCACATTCCCATGCAATAAAGTAAAGAATTAGTTATGAATACCTCTAGGTTAGGAAATGCAAGAACATGCGTATTTGTGTTCATAGTAAAATTCAATTAAATGAGCATGTAAATTATTTTCCATAGCAAGAGTTGCTCACCACCAGTGTACCAGAAAGCTTAGCTTGTTTTAAAGCCAGACTGCAGATACAATTGAGTGAAAGAGCAAATACCATGTGTAGCTCTTCTAGAAGCACACCCTGTGCCCCAGGCCCCTTTGTACTAAGTCATACTTCCTAATCATGAACAACATATAACAAGTGATGTCTTGTGAAAAGTTGAACTAATTTCACAGTATTAAAAGAGAACTCCAAACTATAAAGAAGAATTAAGCTCAAATTTCCAGGGTTTAATTCAGCTATGAGCCCCTATTCCATTCACACCTTCCAGTTTTTAGTGGCAAAACAAGAGGATGCATAGAACTGTGATTCAACCCTAAGACACTCACTGTCTTTTCTGAGGAATGCAGAGTATGTGAAAAAAATTACACACTGAAGACATACATTATTGTAAGTGTATATATTGAGACTAAATTTCATACCACAGATAGCCTTAATGCTCAAAATTCCTTTGATTTTGTAACTTTATTGATAAACTTCAAACTTCAGTGATTACCACATGCACATTGATACAGAGATTGTTCATGCCATACTGGGTTTAATTTGCTCATACTGCAAAGTATTTTTAAAACTATATGACAAAACTAAGAGAATAAAAATGAGCAAATACTATGGCAAGAATATTTTTTTTGAAATAAATCCTCACATGAATAATTTTAATACAGAGTTAGAACCAGTAATTCTTTTATCTACCTGTCCAAGCTCTTCATTGAGATTGGAAGTACGAGCCATGGCAGCAGTGTCTGTAGGTTCATAGTGCATGTCTATGTCCTAGACATAAAAAAAGTACATATATTTAAAAATCAGCCTTCCAAAATTTCTTACAAAACATCTAGCACATAAATAGAGAAGTGTAGAAGAAAAGGCCAAACATGAACAGATCTACCTAAGATTGTTTCAACATGGGAAGCCACAGGCACTACCAGATCACTTCCAAGAGTCCCCAGAAGAAATAAGATCTCATAGGTGATTTTGCTCAGATTATTTCTAGTGATCAGTATTACTGAAAAACTGTTGACCCACACACTTAAAATTACTTTAGCAACAAGCAGAAATTCTAAACTGTGACTCTTAGGGAGAAGTCAGTCTTACCTACTTCTACTGTATGCAGAACAAGTCTTTTCTAAATAGCAAGACAAATATATCTTGAGATAAAAACATGAAGATAAAATTGAGAGTGCACAATAAATGTGAGATATAATTCACATGGTGTGAGTTCTTTTCCTCTTATTAAATAAACATCAGAATTTGTTTTTAAATACAGTAAAATATTCGAACATGGTAACATGGTAACATAGTACAACAGATTGCAGATGACCAATTTCTCCATACAAATATAGTCTACACACAAAGAGAAATATTGCTTAAGTTAAAAGTCCAGACTTCCAGATCAGGATAAATTAAAGGTAACTAATCCCTCATAATGAGAAACTGGGGCAGGAAGAGAAGTTAAAACTGCCTTTCTAATTTTTTTGTATAAACAGTGGCAATCTACACATTCAAGATGGATATTTATAGAATATTTCTTTTAAAATATAGACAATTAAGGAAGAATTTAATTGCATTCCCCAATTTGTTAACAGTTTGTTTTGCAGCACAAAAAAAAAGAAAAAAAAGAAATCAAAACCAGCTGACTGCTCACAAAAGCATATGCTTTACCTGCTCCATGCATTCTTACATATATCTATCTCCATGACATATCTCACACATACAAATCTGTTTCATACATTTGATCACGGAATAGGATTAATGTGTTCAGAATGCTATGATAAATTTACATTTGGAAAAAAATGGAAAAATGGAAGGCATGTTTACATGGCTTTAAGGAATTAGCTCACTCCCACCTCAGAGTAAACCCTCCATTTTCCCCACTAATTCATTAAGAAAAAAAATTAAAGGATGCAAAATCAATCTTTATATATTTCATAGGTGATAATATTAGTAGACACTGCTTCCTACAATAAAACCTGCTCCATTAAACAACGGTTGTGATTAGAAAAAAAAAAAAAAGCAAAATGCCAAAGTAAAATGCCGAAGTCTGGAAAGAAAATATGAAACTGGACAAAATTCCCCAGTACTTCAAAACACATTCTTCTGATTATTCTGAATGAAACTGATACCTGAATATCAATAATGAGAAAGCAAAAAGCCCAAAAACACTAATGTTTCAGAGACTGAAATGTTATAGTTCATGGCTTAAACACTGATGTGAAAAGCTGCACCACCAAACTTTCAATGGGCTCCCTGAAAGAAACTTTGGAATGTGAGTTAAGCTGCCTAAGAGAACCCAAGATAAGATAAAGTGACACTTTTGTTCATTCATCTCAGGTCTGGGAAGAAACAGATAAGGCTGGGAGAGCATCCACAGGAGGGCCAAGTCCAGCAGCTGTCCCAAAAATCATCCCTCCCTAGCTTTGGGCTGGGGGAGGCCATAGCTCTCAGTCTTATCTCCTGCTGCCAGGTTTGCACAGACTCCCCACTAAGGGCAAAGGAGGAGGAGGAGGAGGGCTTTGGGTGTGTGGAGCAGCCTCTGGTCAGAGGTAGTGAACACCCATCCTCCATCACACAAACTGGCTCAGCTGTGAAACAGCCCCCTACCACCCCAGAAAACCACATCCACAGGACATTCCTGTGGGGGACAGCTGATGGGAATGTCACAATCACCAAAGACCCCCAAAGTGCTCCCCAGACTCATTCCTGAAGCCTTGCACATGGTGCAAAATGATGCCACCAATCCAGAGTCTTGCCAGAGACAGTGTCAAACCTGCCCAGGACATTTCCATGTGGCCCAAACCAGGCTGGTTAATTAAATATTAATCCTTTGAATTCTATGCCTTTCGGAGGGGGCAAAAAGACCACCAAGAAGACTAGATGGAGAGGACTGACAACACATTGCTGGGACCCACAGAGGGGTGATAGTTTTCTATTTAATCTGTCTCATTCTTCCTGTCCCCCCATCCCCTTTTTCTATTTCCTCCTTTCATTTACTGTTAAATAAAATGTATCAATATTTTGGTATCAACATTTAAACTCATTTGGTTTTAATCATGTTTTGGGGAATAGTCGAACCTGAAGTTTCTATCTGCAATCCACAGAAGGCTCAGTTTGCTCCTCTACAATTAATGAATCACAACAAACATGCTCCTAAAATCAATCTGGTGCAGCTATAAGAGTACTAAACAAAATAATTTATTATTACTGCTTCAGATGCCACCAATAATAAACAAACATACAGGAAAAGTCTGAAAAAAATATATACATAGACAAGCAACCCACCATTTCACATACTTGTGAACCACTTGATTTTAGAAATCAATGCATATTAAAAAATAATATTTACCCAATTTATGAAATATGCCTGGATAAATTTAACAACTTCAAGTGTAACCAACAAGCTGATTGGAATAAGATTATTGAAGAGAATGATAAAAGTCAAGAAATTCAATCCAAAGTTGCTTGCTCCACCATCTGTCGAAAAACAAAGTAATAAAATAAATATTTCAGACTGTAGTTAGAACTATATATATGTAGTATATTTAAAATATTGCATCATCAGCTGATTTTTGAATTGTTAGAAGAGTCTTTGGAATAAATTACAGTACCACTTGCCTATAGATAAGACCTTCCTCAGAATTAAGGATCGCTATTATAATAGCAGAGTTCAAATTCAGTGATCTTTGCAATCATCTCCAATTTCTGAAGAGCAAACTTACTTAGAGAGTTTAATGAAAGTTCTAAAGAACTGGAAATGTGAATATTAACATACAAAACAAGTAGTTTTTTACTACTGTTTTCTTTAAGGTTTTAAGTTTTTCTTTTAAAGATAACT
>PYHW01010703.1:4171930-4208492 GCA_013186435.1 Turdus rufiventris
AGACTTTCATTAATATCAATTTCAGTATCAAACGAGGTACTTGTCTAAAAGACCAGGGAACTAAAAAATTAGATAACTAAGGGGAAAGAGGGATAAAATGCTTCTTACATACTAAAGACATTTGCTATCACAACAACTATATCCCGAATACAGCCTTAAAGGACATACCCTACAAAACCCAGAACAATTTCATTTAATCATGGGACATATATCAGAAAATAAACTGACATAGATAATCAGTTGAGAACACACAGACCAAAATATCAATAGCCACTATTTCATATTTCTTTTTTCAGGAATAACAACAATTTATAAACTGCTTTACTACTGTGCTAACCATGTAATAGCCACCATATTCTTAAAACTTTTATATTTTCCAGTAAAGAAAAAAAAAAGCACAGATGAAACACATCTAATGTCCTCCTTTGATATTACTGAAAATTGTCAATATTCTACAAACTAGTGCACTTTTTCTTACCTCACTAGGAAAACATGGAAGTTAAGTTTTTTAACTAAAAAAAAATGTTTCTTTCTCAGCATCAAAAAGCAGGGAGGCAAAGTTCATCATAAATACAGACACAGAGACTTCAGGAATGCCTTCAAATCAAAACTTCAAGATGTTTATTTTAGAACTTACCAAAACCCCAAAAAACCCTCTTTGCTAACTACATTCAGAAGCTTTGTACTCAGGAGCTTTGTTTCAGTTCTGGTTCTGCCTAAGTAAGAAATGCCCTAAGAAATTCTGAAAACATGAATAATTGACCACAAAGTATATTCATAAAAACTACTTTAAAATCTTGTTTCCTCACAGACAGTCAGACTGTCAGTATGTTGCATGCTGCTGTGAAGGCCTGTGTAACATCACACTGACCTGCATCTGCCTTATTTACAGCTGCCCCATATAATATGTTAGATGAGACCTCTTGTGCCTCTTTTATCTTCTTTAGGAGGAGTCTATTAAGTTCTGATATTAATTAGTTAAAGCCCTATACAGCAAAAATTATAAAGTCACAGCATGACTTCCTAAGACAAGCAAGTTTAAAAACTCAGAAAAGTCACTGCAGCTTTAAATATAAACTACTGGTAACAGCTCCAAGAGGTTTTAATCTCATGTCTAGGACACTGACTGTTTATGCCAGTGGAATGGTGATGCAGACCTTGCTGAGCTGCAGAGATGGAATGCCTGAAAGAAGTAGAGACAAACAAATATTCTCCCTCTTCTTGAATTTAACAAGAGCTCAGATAGCACAGTAAGGCAGATTTTATACTTGCTGTGATATACCTAGCCTAATGACTTTAGTCAACAAAAAAAGAGACTGACAAAAAAACCACTGTGCAAGGGAAGGTAATCATCCTCCCTTCCAAATATGAAAGGCAACCAAATACTAAAATATTAATGTAATATTTTAGATCTTACAATTTAGATCAAGATACCAGTCTCTTCCAGTATGCCTTCGGTTCCATATAGCTGAACCAATAGAGCAGATCAAAGACATGGCAATAAGGATGCAGAACAAAATCAAAATCTGAATATTCGTAATTCTTTCCACATTAGACATTTTAAGAGGTGGACTTGTTGAATTCTGCAAAAGATAAAAAAGCAGCAGTGGCTATTAAATATTAAATGGTGTAATACTGTTCTTGCTTTTCAAATTACATGTTATTTTCTAAATATTCTCCCAAATATGTCATCATAAATGCCCTAACTCTTTTACTTAAAAAGCTCCAGAAGCAGCAGCTTATATACCTATGAATTGGAGCTTTACAATTGTGTCACAAGAAGTTGAAACAATCACACAGAACACTGGTAACACCAATAGTCAAGCAAACACTAAAAATGGATGTGCATACACCTTGTCAGTGCAACAGAATATACAGACACGCTTTTTCAAGTAACTATTTTACAAATAAGAAAAGCAAGAATTAAGGCATGAAAGATCAATCTGAAATTCTTTTAGGAGCAGTCAAAGATAAAAAGAAGAGAAACTATGATAGAAGAACTTGCTAAAAAAGAGTTTTCAAAGCACAAGATAGAATAAATGAATATGCTTACTAGTGGAAAAACTACTTTGGGACTAAGTAACTAGAATAGCAAGAAATTATTATTTTCATTGCTTTTAATTAATATGAAAGATGGTCTACGCTCACATTTTAGTATTATATTGAATCAAGTCATTTTTCTGTACCATGGAATGGTAAATTAAGGTAATAAAGCAGACAGGTCAGACAAAATCCAAGTGACCAACCTGCATAAGTTTTGTGTCATGTCCAGTATACACAACTATCCCATGAACCCACTGAGTATTTCTCAACTGAGCTCCTCGTAGAAGAATCTGATCAGATCCCAGTGGAACAGTACTAGAAGAAAGAAGTTTTACATTTTAATACTAAACCAGTCAATCTCAATGAATAAATGTAACCAGCAGTTGTTATATCTATTTTCTCAAAATTTACATGACTACTTTTAATAGGTTAGGAACCTAATTTTCACAGTTAGCTTTTTGGGAGTTTTGACAGAGAAAACTTGACAGATAAAAAACAGGCCAAAAATCTAAGTTTTCAAAAATATTACTTACCACTTAATTTTTATTATGTACTACTACTTTTGATCTGGTATTACGAACCAAGCATACTGAAAGTAAAAATGTTGAATTCTCCTGCGATTCAGGATCACAAATTTTTTTCCTAAATGATCTCTTACAAAACTGATTTTCAAAGCAACTTTCAAATGAAATAATTTTTTGAACTCTCAACTTAGTCCACTATTCTAGTGAAATAACCACACAGTTATTTAACAGTCACAATAATATTTCATATGCCTTCTTTAAACTGCAAAACCAGGTATATTTTGTTCTGCTATTCTTTTAAAACTGTGTGTAGTAAAGGAGCAACATACCCTCAAAAGACATGGGAAATATTTGTCTGAAATTCAGACAGCTGTCTTTATACATATAATGTAGGTCAAGTTTTTCTTAAAATACAGAAAGTTTAGGTAATTATTACTCTTTTCCATGGACAAACATGCCCTGTTTGGGTACTTCTTCTTTCTATAAATACCAGCTCGCAGTTCACACTTGTCAAAAGCATGCTAGTGTTTGGAATTCTTACTTAAAACTACTGTCTCTACTTGTTTGAAAGCAACATATTATTAAGATCACAAATTAACTGATTAAGGACAGCAGCTGTATCTCTGATATATCAAACAAAAAGTATCTGGGAAAGACATGGTATTTAGTAACACTTTGGCTAGCTCAAAGGTATAGTCAGGGTATGGAAAGCCTGATCTGCCAGGTGATGTGACAAATACTGAAAATTGTGATCACTCTCTGCTCTAACAAAGTGATGGTGCAATGACTTCACAGAGATCTCAAGTGTCTCATTTCCCGGCCTCAGCCTTCTTAAAACAGATCCAACGCATCTCATTTCTCCTGCATTTTGCATAAATACTGACTATTACCAACACGCTTGGGTTGCATTCAGTAAGGGATGTTCTCAATGGGGAAAGATGCTTTTAGAATACTTTCCTGGCAGAAGGTATATTAAGAGCTAGTAATTTCTAAGACACATGTGAAAACTGACACAACAAAATGTTTTTGTTAACAAGTATACTTCAATCTTATCCAAAATATTAAGAATGTCTTCAGGAAAACATGTATTTTAGTGCTGGATAATCAGAATCTGACCTTGTTTTGCGTAATCCCCTCACCATTCACCAAACCACTGTAGTCAAAGGTTCATATAAACCAAGCTAAAGAACATTTCTCCTTTCTCTAGCTAATTGTTTTCATGGACTAAAACCAAGCAGACATGCTTCTGCATACTCATAAGCATAATAAAGAGCAGCACGCTTTGGTGATAAGGTTTAGCTCACTCCAAGGCTGAGGACAGCAAGAAAACTTTTGCCTCTTTTAGTTCAAAGATTTAGCCACAAGGCAAAATACCTGTAATGGTGTTCTGCCTCCTTGAAAACTGGGTATCCAAAAGGAAAAAAAAAGAAAACTATTTTTTTTTTAGTTCCTCTCCCATGAAGGGAAAAAGAGAACACTGAAAGGGTCAACAAGATACAACATTTATGGCACTCCAATGAATTAGATTAGTGAAAGAAGACGGAGACACATTTTCAGTATCCTGTATTGCTTTTGCAAGTATGTTAAGATGGTAAGCAATGAAGTGTAAATTGCAACTGCCAGATCTACACAATGTGGTAAAAAGGTCTGAAGATCTGGACAAATAAATATAATTAGATGAATTTGCATTCCCTCTTATGGGCAGAAAAAGAACATATCCCTGATTTTTCAGGTTGAAGTAAGCCCAAGATCCAAAAAGTGTTATTTACCTGCAATTCTCTTTCTCTGAAGGTAAATATTATATTAGAGCCACACTTTTGGAACTATCCTACTGCACAGGAACTATAGGTAATTTATTCCAAAACAGAATTTCTCAAATGAAAAATTTCTTGACCAGCAGATGGCATCCTCCTACACATTCTTGAGGCATAATAGCCATCAGCATATTCAACATTTAATATTTTAATCAATTTAAAAAAACTAAATTATTAGATTGAAAAGGAAAGAATGTTTTTCCTTCTAGCTGGGGAGGCAGAATAAATGTGTGGATCTGTTATAACTATTACCTTCAGAGAAGAATTACAGGTAAATGTTTTTCTCTTCTTAATGACAAGCACAGTGGAATTATAATAGACCCACACACTTGTGATTGAAAAATCCTAGAATGTATCTGTAAGAAATCCGTAGATAAAAAATGGAATATTAAGGGGGGAAAAAAAGAGGTATTTAGTAATTGGTTAGTACTATATGTGTCAGTCTAAAACCCCAAACATGAACAATACTGGATATGGAGAAATAAATACCTACCAAATAAATAAGAAATACTGTAAATTTTTGGGAATGAGGGATTATGCAATTCTGGGTCTAGCAATAAATCTTCTGTGAATCCACAGAGGACTACGACTATCAGTATTTGGTAAGCATTTCAGTATTCTAAGAATCTTTAAGCAGTTGTACAAGCACATGTATTATAAGTGAACATCTTCTATTTTTAAAGGAACATACTTTCATTAAACAAAGGTTATTACACGTTTTTCAGCTACCAAATCAGAAGAAATTGCAGTATATAGCAATGGACTCTGTTCCACTCCACACTTAGACAAACAAAAGAAAAATTAAAAAAAAAAGATTAATTATATCTATTCAGTTCCTGTAACCGATGACATGCTTAAGAAGTGAGTTACAATGTACATATTCCAGAACTGTAAGAATTTGATTATCAATCTCTTCTATTATTGACACCTAATGCTTCCTGAAGAACAACTAGTAAAAGAACTCAAGTTGTAGACATTAGAAGGAAGGTTTTATGCTGCTAGTTTTTTCAAAAGAGTAAAGTCTAGTAGAGCATACAGAAAAGATATTTACTATTCATGTCTTTACTTCAGTAGTTTAAGAACACATAGCTGTGTATGTGTAACACATACTATGACACTGCATCTCCCAAGATCTTCTTCCTTGTATTTACATACCCATGCCCATCCAGTCTGATGTTTCCAACAAAGTCATAGAGATGTCGGTTTGGGCTCTCACACTCAATTCTTCCAGACAGCTGCATCAAGCTTTCTGTGTCCTTGATGTCTGATGTTAGTGGCAAACCCTGTAAACAAAATTCATTTGTCATGACATTAAAAAATATTATCCAGTAACAAATCTACATATCATAAATCTAATAGCAAAAGAAGAAAACAATCATCCCTATGGGAGAAGAATGGAAAAAGCTACACTTTACTGTTGCAACTGGGTGCTACAGTGAAGAAGTCACCCTGGCATCTGCAATTACCACAACAGGGTCATAATCCATCACAGAGCACAGCAAGAATGTCCCTGCATAGAGACAGCACACTCAGATAGAATCTGCTATTCCCTCCCTGTCCTTGAAGGACAATACTGGCCCCATCAGCTGCTTTCTGCAGGGTTTCTGCCTCATCATCTGTTAACAAAGCCAGTACCCAAACTATTTATGTTTCTACCTATTCTCCCAAAGAAAAACCCTAAAACAAAGCACAAAGAATGACTTAGGAATAACCATTCATTCCTCCACTTTTATGAGGCCAATAATCCATAGCTTTTTATTCAAACCACTAAAATTTCAGTGTCTTCTAGAACATCCATTAATATAATGTTTTATAAGCATTAATAGACAAAAATATTAGAAATATTCTCAAAAATTAAATTCCTACCTGTCGAATTTTTAAGTTTGTCTCACCATCTAAGTTAGATGTTTCAATGTAGCACATGGCCTGTGGTTCACTATTAAGAGAAAAAACGTCCTGAATTCAAAATTGCAATGGAAAAATCCATAAACTTCCTGTAATCTTGTAAGATTTATTTATACAAACAGGTTTGTCTTACCAAATCTTCAAAACGAGAATAATTTACAGACAAATCTATAAAACCTAACAGCACTTTACATTTTCAGAGAAGTTTGCCAAAGCTGATTTTCTTAAACAAAACATTGATGCAAGCACTGTACACAGCAAAAGTGCTGTCTTTACACACGAGATTATGGTATGGGCACAGTGTAGTGCATTTCTAGTGCTTACCAGAGCAGGCAGCAGGAGTTCAAGATACAAAAGTTCCCTTGGAAATGGTTTTCTTACAAAAGAAGTCTAAATTATGGATAACATAAGTTTTTGAAATATATCCTCCTTCTGCCATTTCAAAAGCTTTTTTACAAATTAAAAGTGTTAAGTTAACACAGAATATTATTACTTGAATGCATAATCTATTTGACAGATACCAAGAAATTTCTAAATTAGTCCAGTTCCCATTTTCTGTATGAGGACAGAACACCTACTATTTAAATCTAAAGTTTTGATTCTGAAAAGGATCAAATAAGTCATAAAAACCGCTTAACACTTAAAAGAATAATGGTTTACTTTCTACTCCACTTTAATGCTTCTAGTATTTTCTTTCCTTCTAGAATGAAATTCAAGCATCAATTATTTTTACATTTCCTTTATTAATACAGCAGTGGCTACAGGTAAGTGACTTAATTTCAGATTATTTGCAGGATAATGTCAAGTAGGCTATTTTAAAACAATTTTGTCAAATACAAGCATTAAAACGTGAATAATTATAATAAGGTACATTCAGGCTACTGTTTTATTCTTGGCAAACTTCTCTAAAAATATAAATAACTTTTATTTAGCCTGTTTGGATGGAAACACCTGAGTAAGACATACAATTCTAACATTTTTATTAGTTAACAATAAAAACCAAACAATATTTTTGTAAAGCACTTTTCAAACAAACTAAGGCAGCAAAGACATTTCAAGTGAGACACATGCTTAATTGCCGTAACTGTAGCAGATTACAATGACCTCCAAAGTAAGTTACAGTTAGATCAAGGCAGGCCCATTGATTGGTTAGGGAAAAAAACAAAGTGTGGTAAGAGTGCAGACAATAGCATAAAGCTGACGTGTCTAAGAAACATGCACTTTGTCACAATACACAAGAACAACGCTGCTTTTGCCACCACATGCAGCAGAGATTGTGCAACATCCAAGTTTGTGCAGAGGGTCCTCTACCAGTCCTACCAATGTTGAACTGTACTCTTTGCTGAAAATAATCAGTTGGTAGAAACATGTAGATTTCTCTTAAACATATATTTAACCTGGTGTTTAACTGTGTTTATTCAATGACAACTTGTTTAATAAAATTTCATGGGGGTAGTGTAAAAACCAAGAGGAGCGAAACAATTTTAACTTCTTGAAGTGTTATTGTGTATTTTCACTTTAATAATCTGTACTTGATAGAAGAACCCTTTCTAATTTTATAAATATGTAGGTTTTGCTGGAGAAAGGTGAACAGCAAAGCAAAGATTATCAAAATGGCAGTGTTATTAATATTTGGTATATGAGGACCCACATACACGTATCCTGTGCAACTACTTTATTCTAACCTTGATGACAGACTGATGAGATCAGCTGGGAGATGTTCCCCATTGGTCACTTTCACTACTTCCCCTACTGCCACCTACACATCCCAGTTTGAAATGATTAGAACAGAAAAATAAGTGACAGGGAAAAAAAAACAACAAACAAAACAAAACAAATGAAAAAAGACAAAAAGACAGAGTTTGAAATTATTATTCAAACAATACATGTTAATTAAAATGTCTGATGACAATTTTTTCAAAATCTATTTTAATCAGGTCAGAAAGAAAAGAGCTAGCACACTTTTATTTTTACTCAAGTGGTTTATTTTACTGTAAGGCACAAACTTAAGGCTGCAGAACACACTGATATTGTATGTAAACATTAAACAGTGTTAAGCTTATTTCTCAACTAACCAAGTTTCTAGCCCCTCTATGCATCAATTAAAAAAAAAAAGTCACAACAATAGATTTTACACCAACTTTTCTGAAGAGCCAGGTAACAAGTTCGTTTTCTATGCAGACATGCTGAAAATTATTTTGCATTTTTTCCAGTTTCGTAAATTCAGTATACACTGAACTAACAAGAACAATACAGAATTAAATTTCAGAGGTTTGTGCTCTTCACTGTAAGAGATTATAGTTTCCTAAATAATTAAGATCCTCTTTTTCTCCAGAAACTGCTATTGCTGGTAAAAAGAATCCAGTATTATTAGTTTGAATTAAAACCAGGCCCACAGACTCGCATTGCTTTTGGAACCTAAAATGTAACTGGGCATCAATAAGGACCTGAAAGCAAAATTGATGAGAGTCTTCCTGAAGAAACATGGAGAAGAGATGGAGAAGAGAGCACATGCCAGTATGCAGGCAGAATTAGAGGTCATGTAGTAGTACAGGGTTCTCTCCTGGAAGCAAGCCTGAAACAGGATCCTAGTAATACAACTAGGGAAGAACTTTTAGCTGAAATGCCTGAACTGGGCCTAGAAAAGCAACTGTGATTCAAAGAGTCCCCACTGCAAACTGGATCCTAGAAGAAAAGCTGACAGGAAAATTCAGTAACGGTGAATAATGGTGATAGTTGGACATACATGGTGTGTTCTACTAAGGGACTAAAGAGGGATTAAACAAAGTGGAAACTGTCCTGACCAAGTCTAGTAGCAGCTACTATTCTCACTGTCAACTCACGATACAAGATTTCTTCAGGGGTACAAGGATTGCAAAGTACGCTTTTCAGGCAGTTGGTATTTTCCTGTGTGTAAACCATCCTGTGTGATGCAAGTGTCCTCCAAATTTGAAAGGGCAAAACTGTGAAGACACCTAGGAGTAGACTCAAATTTAGGGGATTACTCAGGGAGATTATGAAGAAGCTGCTCCAAGAGGATGTAACCTCTTCCACCTGCAAGACACTATGGTTAGCATGACAGAAACTATTATCAGGCCAACAGAAAAAGTGTCCTTGCCGCATGGTGTATTGCCAGCAAAACACTTGGTGGAGAATATATAAATGCTTCTCAAAGTACTGAAGTAAAAGGTTTACAGAGGACTCTCAAAACAATCTAAGTTATGACTAACATTAGCACTGGAGACAGACTGTGGAGGAAATTTACACTATTTTCTGGGAACTAATTTACACTTGATAATAATATATTAGAAGTGTTTTAGAAATAGCTACACTTAATTTTGAGATATAATGGAAGACAGAGAAACAATGTATTAGTCTATACCACAGTCTGTCAACAGAAATGCATAGGATCCAAGCTTTGTTAACTGCAGGCATGAGTAGATTAATTACTTCAATGGGGTCATAGAAGGTTCATACCTAAATCATAGTCATACACATAACACTTCTGCTTGTGCCAGGAAAAAAAATTTACAATGCATTCACATTTAGATAATATTCATTAAAAAGGATTCTTGGAATATGTTGCCTGTTGACCTGATCAAATAGATGTTGAAAAATGTGCATCTCCCACATAAGATGTGGATTTCTTAAATAAAACTGTCCAAGGAAATGATGATAAACAACCTCTGATTGTCCGTGTAAAAAGGGTCACAGCATGACATGCTAAAAATTAAGTCTTGCTTCCAACTGATGAAATTATTCATAATATATATATATTAGATAATAAAGTGAGTGTTCAGACAGTGCTAATTTGATGATTCACATGTCATGTTCACTTTTTTCCCTGATTCAATTATCAAACTGGAGACTATAATTTAAAAATCATTTCTGTTCCCTGTAATATATCAATTCTGATTTACTTATGATATGAAATTTGTTGGGGACATATCAAAAAGCCAAGATGGTTAAAATATGGCAGTTGAGGTCCAATTTTTAAACAGAGAATCATCCTTTTTGGATTATATCCAACAACAAAATTTAACACTACACTTTTCTTCCGGGTAAACTGATTGCCAATGTAATTTTAAAACTGCAATTGTCACAGTTTAAAAAAAACCATTGCCTTAAATGATAAATGACCAAATGAACACAAGACTACACTTCAGAACAGCAGCACTTTTGTTTATTCTTTATTTCCTTGGAGCAATCACAAATAATTAAATAAATAAATGCAGGGTAGAGAAACCAGCCTCTACACTATAAGCATCAGTGGGCATCTCTACCTTGATGAGAGCAGTACAGTGTCAGCAGGTATATACTCTTTGCCTTTTATTATAACTATATCTCCAACATCTACCTGAAAGAAAACTGGGAATTGGTTAATGGTCTCAAACAAAACGTATTACACCCTTGTTTTAAGCACAGTAAATATTTACCTGCTGAATTTGCTATCAAGACTGTTAGAAAACACACACTTAGAGAAGTTAGATTGTACAACTGGAGTTCTGTCAAAACTTATCGGAATTCTTTGGAAATATAATCTTTAATAAGCCTAATTAGCCAAATAAGCCTGATCTTTAATACCCTTCTCTATGCAGTTCTTTAATGTTGCTGGTTTTGCAAAATTACTGAAAGACTGAAGTTGAGTTAAAGAAGAAATCAGTCGCACCTAAGACCAGTTTCGTTGCATCACACTATATCCTTCTTCAAAGGTGTAAACCGATTTCATCTGAACCTTGCCTCCAAATTATGGTGGGTTGAATTTTCTTCAAGTTTTCAGGTATGGAAACCATTCAAACTAAGTGACTAGATGGTAGCATAAGATTTAGTTCTTGAAAGATACCTTTAAGAGTTCCCTCCTAACCACTGAATAAAAGTCTTTGAAGCTCTCATAATTTAAGCTGATGAAGTTCAACAAATACACAAAGTAACTACTTCCTATAAAGAAGTTTACTGCCTTGTCAAGCCACATTAGACTAAGGAAGTGAGTATTTTGCCACAGTCATCATATTATTCAGCTTATTCCCACTGAACTTAACCCGTTTAGATTCATGCCATCAAAACTGACTTGATTTCAAAGTAAATTCTGAGAGACAAATATCAACAAAGAAAAAATAAAATACAAAAGATGATACATTTCTCATCATACCAGTTACTTTTTATCCTTAAAAATTACATGGAAAAATAAAACAAGTATTAAATATGCATTATGCTCTAAAAATGACGAATAAAGACACACACCTTTTCCCAGTGGACAATCTCCCATGCACCATTTCGTAGTACTAAAAAAAAAGAAAAAAATAAATAATTTTCCAGTCATACAATCTAACTGCAGTGTACAGGTATGTGCTAGATTCCTTATGAAAAGCCGTACGGACACACCTCATCTACATAATATTTTAGAGCATGCCTTGTTTCTATGAATTCAGATCAAGCATTTCAAATATATAGCGCATATTCTTTATAACAGTTTTTGTACCACTGAATCTTATTACAAAGTCAATCAGAACATTTTACAGGCCTTGAGAATCAATAAAATCTGATACATGATTTTTATGATAATGTGTTTTGCAAAATAAGAGAGTAATTGGAATAAAAAAGTTCCAAAGTTAAAAAGTTTTGAAATTATTGGGGGTGCAAGAGGAATATATGCAATATTCATTAAAAGTGCCAAGAGGCTCACTGGAGATTATCTATTGTTATTGTCATCTGATTATCTGTTGTTACTGTCATATCAGAGAACTTTAGGATCACTACAGTCACCTCCTCCACAAATATACTGAACACACCTCATGCTATTTAAAGTAGTATTTAGTATAGTTGTTCCCTGGTAGTCACAATTAATACTGAAACCACATTCCACTATTCTAGTTTTAAGTGTTACTATTATGATGGAAAAAACATACATTGTTCCCAGTTAACTGCCAAGCTTGTATTTTCAGAGAATAATAAAGGTAACTTTTTTTAGCTCCAGTCACTGAAGATATATATGCATACTGAAGATGGATATGCAAAAAGAAAAAGAAACATATTGCTGTGTATCAATACTCAGACAACTTTAAGAGATTGTTTCCTTCCACTGGGTTTTCTACCTTTTAAACCATCAGGAAGCTCAAGTCCCCAGTCAGGACCAAGTTCTTATGCAAGAGTGTGCCGATTTCAAAAAAGTGGATCAAAATCTGTGACTACATACGGCCTTTACATTTAAGTCTTCTTGGAGGTTCTGTCCAGACAGAATCCTTTTCTTGTGTATCTCAATGATATCTACAATCATTACTTAACCAGCTTAGTAATTCTTTCTGCTTAGCAAGTCTTCCCCTTCCTTCCCCCAAATTTATTAGTGTTGATATGCTCAGGACAATGGCAGATGGGGCACTCTCCCTTTCTGACAGTAAGCAAGATATTTATTTTAATGACTGCCTCACCAATCAGCTGATCATTATACAAAATCTGTTCTGACAAACTATTTCCCCCCACTGGTCAAACTACAGATTCAATGTGATGACTGATTGTAGCACCGTCCTAAGGAACCCAAGACATTTGATAATTGTGCTACCTATTTCCATCTGCTTGTGTCAGCAACATAGCTTATAACACAGCGATACTGATTTGTGGGGCCATGGCACCAATCAGATGAAAGAACTGATGAGAATTAAAAATATACCTTGCAGCAATCCAGACAGCTATGTTTCACAAAGAGTTACAGTATAGTAACTGCCAGTGAGGTTCTGCAAGTCTGAAATATGTCACCAGATATGGCCAGGGGCTTTGCAAGAAGGGGCATCTGTCTCCAGAGGCAAGGTTCTATCCTGCCGTCACCCCATGCCAAGGTGCGAGCCTTCACTGCTTCATGCATGCTACATCCAGGGTTTGCTGCACCTTTTGATGAGCCAGTTTAACCCACTCCATGGAAGGACACTATCATTTTTTCGTTCTTGGATTTGCTTCTGGCTGGTTCAACTGGTTAAAATCAGCTCACTAACGGATGAGTCAGACTCATGAAAACAGGCTGAGCCACCTGTACTCTCAAGAGTACTCTAACCCTAGCTTGATCTGATAAGCTTTTAAGGACATGCAGCCTGAGGCAACAAAAATCATCTCCAATGCAGCCTAATACATCCAAATCCTTTGCAGAAGGTATTTTAATAGTAAACTTTTAGAAAGTTAATTACTTAAGGCTAACTCAGATACAGATTAAGGAACAGAAAGTTGAATGGGGGCCCATATACAGAATCTACACATGCACATGTCATTTCATTAACAATTTCATGTGTTTAAAAGTCAACCAAAGGTGGAGCTGCAAAAACAATGTACTACGCACATTTTTAGGGTCATAGAACTGCTGAATACATGAAAATAAAGTAAGATATCACCATACTGATTAACTTTTTAATTACTGCTTTGACAATAGATTGTACTTGACAATATATTTAAAAATTGTTTTGTCAGGATGCTAGGATCAGTGCTGCACTTTTGTGAATCCTGCAGCAGCTCAAGAAATGTGTTTCTCAGTGCTAGCAATATTTTATTTATTCTCATCACAAATTTAACTTCCAAGATAATCTTCTGCATGCATGGACATTCAGGAATCTTAGAACAGTTACCTAAGACCCTGATGAGAGGTAACCAAGGAGAAGAGTCAGTAAAGAGAGCAAAACAAGCCTTTTATTTAAACTTCATACACTTGGGACAAAAAGAAAAATTGAAAAGGTTATTTTAAGATTTCACTGCCACCAAAACTGTTGTTTCAATATCAAAAGCTATGAGTGGTTAATAAAAGAATTTTGGATGTCGATATAAAGTTTTCTTTGGTTTTTAAGTTTTCTTCTGGTTTTCTTTTTAAAAGGTTATCTGTTTCTCCAGGCCTGTCCTCTGGAGATTTCTATTTCTGTGATTTCAGTCAATAGTTTTGTCTCCCCATCCTAATCTCTCCATACTTCTACTGAGCTCAGTAGTTTCTACATACTCAATAGTTTCCTAAGGTATCTTGCCCTCCCAGTCCCCATAAATGTTACACTAAAGATTTACATACAATTTAGGTAGGCTTTAAAATTTATATTTCCAGTATTTAGCAGTGCTACACAATTGCTTAACCGATGACCACATATCTCCCTAAAAAACTTATGGTTATTTTTATTATATAGTTAAAAGGATTCCATGTAAGATTTTTCTCTTTGTGGTATTTTTCATATTTTCTGCAACCAAATTCGCATGACACTCATTCCTCCTCCTGTTTATAAAAACAGGACTATTTCCATCCAGAGAGGTCTGCCTCAGAACAAAAAAAGTGAAAAGTTGAAAAGCAGCAAAGCAGGAACCTAAATTTTGACATCCTACCTGATAAGCATATTTAGGGTACACTAATATCTCCTTCACTTTCTGAGCTAAAATAATCACAGTTTTATACTACTTTTCTTTATCAAAATCTATTAAAAAAACCACATGCTAATGTTTTGGTTAGGGTATACTGGCTAAGCATCTCATAATTTCTAATCAAACCTTTACATGGATTTAATAAAAAAACCCCAACTAATCAAATCCAAAATAACTCCATTAGTCTTTATCCACAGTTTTGAAGCACCACAGGAAGACAGTTCCCCTTTTTTTGAAGCTTTCTTCCTATTGCTGGCTGAAAAAAAAATTGTCTGTATTCAGAAATTTTAATTATAATGTAAGCCCATTAAATATACAGATGATTATGATCTTCTAACAGCGACAGCATTGCCTGTGCTAAATGAGTAAATGATCAAGTTTCTTAAGAACCTCACAACCTTAATCTAGAACATATTCTATTTTGTCTAATGTCACTGCAAATTATTACTTCAACTGTTTACATTACGAATTTTGAAGCAATCTGATCTGCACATACAATTTTCCACTCAATGACATCAACAGTTCAAATTGTATTACTACCATGTGCAAAAATTCTACACACCCCAAAAAAAAAAGGTTAAAAAAATTTCCTACCTTGAGTTTGTTTCTTGTTCACCGCATTATCAGCTTTATGCCTTTTCTAAATTAAAAATACAGAATGGTTAAAGACTTCTGTTGATAAAAGAAAGCTTTCATACTTCCAATAAAAACCCAATCTATTAGCTCCTCCCACTCATCTATTCAATAAACCACGTAAATATTTAAACAGGACTATTAATTACTTGTGTAGTTATGAACACCAGGAAAGTCACATCCAGTTCCAGGCTTATTGTATTGTACTAAAATATCCTTTCACGTTGGCAATCTCTGTCTGGACAAGTTCTGTACACAAGGAACTGATGCATTTCAACACCGTAAATTCGCCCTTTCCTGGAACTGGGAGATGATTCTACCACAGCAAAGATCAAGGAACAACTTCTCATCTAAGTGCCTCATACAAACAACTGAAGTCAGGCAATGACTGTGTAAACATAATGACTCCACTTCTACAAAGCTGCCTGCAGACTTTAGCAACAGAAACAGACAAACAAAAAATCAACAGCACACCCTCCCTAAACAGGTGATGATGCGCATCGGTTTTATAATAGCTGTGAGACACCTTTTGACAGTAATTTTTTGACACAGCTATTAACAACCAGCATTTTCAAGGAATGACCAAACTCAGATACAAAAAGCTTAGGAGAGTACTAGTTTAAACACACTATTTAGGACTCATGAACCCAGTTCTTTCTGAGTAGGAACATGTTTTAGAAGATTAATTTAAACATATTTAACTGGTTTAGGTACACTTTTGAAACACATGCTCAGAATTCATGCAAACAATGCATGAATGATGCAAACAAAATCAGAAGCAATCTTGTAAAATTAAAAAATAGGTCAAAATATTTAAGCGATTTATTGCCAACAAAATGTTGATTTGACTCTGAGCTAGTAGCTCTTAAAAGGCCACCTTAAAACTTTGCAAAATTGAAATATTTTTTACTACATTTTCAAATATTACGAGTTCCTTTCAAAAAGGTGGAGACTGTGCAGATAAATAACCTTTGATCAAAGGGAAAGCATAACTTGACCAAAGCAGACGGCTATTTGTCCACAGGGTGAATGTCCTCCATTTTGAAAAGGTTAATGCCCAGTGCTTTCTGAGGTATGACGGATGAAAATCACTGGAAACAGCCAACAATCTAACACTGCCTGTCACAAGTCTTGCTAGCACCTTTGAAGCATACATGGAAAACACATACTGTTCATGAATAGTATCTTCTGCTAGCATCTTCCTCCTCTTCGTATTTCATTCCACAAAAAGAAACATTTGGGTCTTGAGCTAAAAGTGTTATTTTGACAAGTGTGTTTATTGTTACCAATATACAAGATTCCCATCCAAAAGCTTTAGTATTAGATGGAAGATTACCATTTGTGGAGATCCTAAATATTTCACTGTGTAAAAAACCTGAGACATAATGAAAATTAATGGTTAAGGGAATACACTTTGAATATTTTACTATGCAGAAAGTGTCAGCAAAAACCAGTACAGCTGTATTGGTTTTAGGTATCTCTGTAGCATTTGATAATGTGAACTTTATTTAGCTGGTATATGCAAAACCCATTATACCTGATCCCTGTCTTTCTCCCCTGCCACACCAAACAGTACACTTCAAGTTGCAAAGAGCAAATGGTAGAAATAAATAACAAAAGAAAAGTGACTGGATGAGATAATTTTAAAAGGGACACTTTGTACAGTATCAGCAACTTCAGTTTTATATTTGCCTAGACACTGACAGATGGTGTAAGTCTGTAAGCATTAACAGCAGAATTAAAAATATCTAAAAGAACATGATTTGATTTTATGGCTTTTTTTCAAAAGGGTTTTGTTTATCCAAAGAGAAAGCAACAAAGGCATTTAAGGAGAAGGTGATTGTAAGGCAGCAAAATCTAGGAATGCCAAATAGAAGAAAAATACCCAATGGAAACCTCATTGTGGCAGGCAGGACCACTTTGTGATTCAGAAGCTTCATACAACCTAGAGAGCCTATATTTTGCCAACCACCCATTCACAGAGGTAACTGAGGAGAAAGCCCAGTCAACTGCATCAATAAAGGTAGCATGTGACTAACCACCCCCCATTCCAAGCCTCCTTTGTAGCTCAGCATTCTTCCTCTTGGCCACGTTTCTCCACATACATTTTAATTCTGCTCAAACACGATAAATCTGATGTTCCCAGGCAGCTTACTATTTGTGTGCAAAGAAAGACTACACCACCTGCAACCCTTTCCAAAACTCAAGAGAAGTGCCCACAAACAGGAACACTACTCTAGTGGACAAGACATGCCGTTGTATCATGACATATCATTCTCTCTGACCCTTCTCTTAACATAACTGCAGAACTAAAATAAAAACAAAAGCAGATAAAGAAATTTGTAGCATCTAGAGTGTTTTGGTAAATAATTAACTGAATTCCTTAGATACAAAAACGATCAATTAAAAGACTCAATCATTTTAAGCAAGTTAGAGAGACAGGTTTCTATCACATGCTTTTAGTGAAGAGAGGGCAAGAAGGTACCCAGAAAACTCCAACAACTTTTCTATGAAGTGAAACAGAGACTGAAATTCCTTTCTCTCTCCTCAAAATAAAGTCAGAACAGACACTTCTGTGTTCACAATGCCCCAGCTCCTTTAAAGTTTTCTTTCAATACAATAAGAAAAGCGAAACAATTACTACCACAGACAGTGACTGGAAAGAGCCTAGGAAAACCTGACATAGGCTAACCTGCCTAATAAGGACCAACTCTATGTTTGTTCCTGGTCATCAGGAGTCAGCAGATCACACTTAGCACTAAGATATGAAATGCTAACAGTAAACTGCATTGGACTGGAGCAACAAGAAAAACTGAAAAGGCCTATTCTCCGTGCAGTCTACAAAACCATGAGAAGTCACAACAGGGAAACTAAGGATCTTATGAATGTGACATTAGAAATAAAGTGGTGCATCAAATGCTTGGACCTGGATTTGACAACTGGGAAACATTTTTATAATATAAATGGAAAATATCATAGCTATTTACAAAATAGTGCTATTCAATACTTACAATATCCTCTATTATCTCCTTCACTGCAGCTACAGCTAAAATAAATAAGAGAGGAACCAATGTTGTGTAGCGGCCTGTTGGTGATACATCTGGTATTTGCTATCAAAAAAAAAGGAGAAAAAAAAATTTGTATTGCTGATTGAAAACATTTTTAATACAAAAAACAGTACTTTCTGTGCAAATAGAGACAAATGAATTCACTTTTCATACATGGTGCTGATTATTTCCAAGAGAGCTTTATAGTCTTCAATCCAAAAGCAGCTGATACAATAAAAAAAAATTGTATTTTAAGCAGTATAGTGTTCAATGGTTCAAAGGTTTTAGTGTTTATAGAATATTCACCTTCCTTTTCTGTGTTTCAAATTGAATTAAAATACGTATTTATAAAATATAACAAAATTTTCCAATTTAAATTTTTGTTAGAGTAGACACTAGTCCAAGGTATTTTTGCTTCTTTACAGTCTTAATCTCTTAAGAGACAATTTTAATCATACTAGGTATCAACTGCCAGATTACTGTAAAAAAACCACATTTTTGCTGACACATGGGCACAGATGATGCAAGCAAACATGTATGTAAGGTAAATTGTGAGAAAATGCAGCTGCTTATGTGATACACATGGATAGTTATCCACAATTTTCTTCATATTGTTTGGAGTTATTAATGGCAAGACTGATAGTTGAAAGGATTGCTGCCTTAACAGAAATATTATGGGTAATGCAGTATGAAGACAGTGAGAACTCTGCAAGAAAAAAGTACACTAACTAGTGGTGTCTCAAAGTGGTTAAAAGAGATCCTCAATTTATCATAAAATGTTTTGGAAAACAGCCAGTGTTACTTATGAATTATATACATTCCTTTTTACTACCACCATATTGTGCTTCTGAAAGAAAACAGGATGTTTTAACATGCTTCTTGTAAGACTAATACAGATCTATCTTCCAGGTTACTGTAGACATTTTTCAAGGAATTAAATGGAAATGAGGCCAAAAGCTACTGTTCAGCAAGTGACTATATACTGGCTACAGAGGAAAGGGATCTATCACTTCTCCAGCTATTCCTACCTTTTCATGCCTTCCTATATATATGTCCAAATTCCCATTCCAATTGCATGTTATTTTGCAGGCAAAATCTGAAAGCAAAAGGGTCACCAGCAGCCTGTACTCCAATTCCATCCTCCTCAATTTCCTTCTCCTGGCAATGCAGTCTCACTGATAGCCTGACACACTAGTGGGCTTTAACGTCCTAACACTCCACTTGCTAACACTTCTGAAACCTCTTACTCTGTGTCACTACCTTGAGGCACATAGTGGCACCACAGGGAACACTGCTGGACCACTGGATTAGCCTGAGATGCCAGATGGGGTTAGCAGGATGCTTATTCAGAAGCCATAGGCTGCAAGCAGAAAACCTAAGGAAACCCTGAACTTTTTTCCCCCTAGAAAACAGCTGTAAGCTACTTATGCAGGTGCATCATAAAAAACTGCCCCAAGCACTTAAAGTAGAAGCAAAGACATCAGAGTAAGGACAGAGGAATAAACTTTGACTTGCAGAAACATTTGAAATGAGGAAGGCAAAAGTACGTATTGCAGTTTATGTGCCATTTTTCAGTAATTTTTGTTTGGTATGTCCATCCCCCAAAAATGACCTCCTCAACAGACAAATCAAGACATTGTAAACAGTGCATTTGAAATCATGCAGAAAATGTGTTTTTATCAAATATGTGTGAAATGCAGAATTAGTCAATGGTAATTACGATTGCACCTGAACACAGTTCAATTTCTCATTTATCATCAGCTAATGCATTGAAAGAATAGTATATAAAAACCCCATTATGTTTTCAATTTGAACTATCAAAAAACTAAAAGATGTGCAAAATGTTACGTACTTCTTCAAAGAAGTCTCAGTAAGCTGGGTTAGGGATTTCTCTTTACAACATATCTAATGAAACTACAGTGGTGATACAGATGTCTGCTTCCTTCATAACCAGTACATTGATTAACTGGTTTACAGGATATAGTTGCTGTAGTATTGGACTCCATAACTGGTTTTTGTTTGTCCAGGCTCGATTTCAATCTTTACCTCTAAGAATAAATAATCACTTCTCCTCAGCTGCAATTCCTGTCCCTCAAAAGTTCACAGAATCCAGGTTTTTAGACAGTACTCTCTAGAAGAAATGCCAACTACAGGTAGGTAACAGTTATCTGTATATAGCAGATATTTTTAAATGGAATTTTCTTTTCACAAGTCTTTTTGACCCAACAGAATTTCAGCTATACTTGACCTGTTTTATAGAAAAAAATCTTTATGTGCATTTTGCTATCTCCAAGGAGTAAGAAAACCACAAACCCAAGTGTTTTATTAAAGATATATCTACATGATACAGACGTTCTGATAGACCAGCTATCTTGGAAAGAACAGTACATGAACCTCAAGTATCTCAGTATTTCTACCTATAATATAAACAGTCTCTTAACAAGTTCAAAACACTAGAATCTTATTGTTGAACTTACCTGAAGTAATGCAATAAAAAGAAAAAATGCATTAGCAGCTCTTCTGAACTGGGAATAAAGGAACCTTGGCAGGAATGTGATTATGTTGTATTTTGCAGTGCTGAGAGGAAGAGACAAAAACACATGCTATTATTATAGTACAAAAAATTCTTCAAATGTATTGTTTTCCTCTCAGTTATACAACCTTTCAAATGAAACAGTTTGCTTTTTTATTCTAAACTGATAAATATTGGATATTAAGTGTGCTTTAGCTAGGCTGGAAGAAGAGGATAAAATTTATCCTAGCAAAACAATCTATGCTAAGCCATCATCACAAAATGTTTAAGCTACCAGCTCTCTGTCAGCCTTGCAGATCTGTTTAAGAACAGACCACCACCATATAAGGTTCAAAAACAATATATGCAAAAAACAATAATGCCAAAAACTTTTAAGTAAAAGATTTGTAAGAATTATTTTAACTTCTTTTTAAGTCAGTCATATTTACTTTGACTTTGCATAAAATAGGCAATATAAGGGGAATGAATATATCCTGCAAAAGACCTCTACCAAGCAAAAGATAGAAGGTCAAGCTGTATACACCAAGAAATAGCATAAAAAGTTTCTCAAGATCATGGAAAATTCCACCATACTTGACTTACAAGTATTTACTGTATGACTAAAAATTCATCAAAAGCAAACAAAAAAATCCAGCATAACCATCAGCAAGGTCCCTAAAGCCTGCACCTGAAATTGAAAACCAGTCCCATAGGCAACCACATAGCATCTTTGTAACTGGCTGACTGAAAAAGCCAAGTGTTTCCAAAGCACAAACAATGCTGCGCGCAAGTGCAGTACATCTGCATCAGCATTCATCTACCAGGAATAGGTTCAAAGATGAACTGAACTGAAACCTAAAGAACAAATCCATCCTCTAGGGACACATTGATGGACACACTGATGCTGTAAAGCAGCTGTAACTTCCCCACTCAATTCTTAAAAATACAGGTCAGGCTTGTAACTGAAACAGCTTACTTGTCCCCTCATTTCACTTCATTCCTCCCTCCAGTGTCTAAGACTGTCGTTGGTGGCCAGTGGAAATGACAGAAGGAGAATAAATGAAAACTTTTCAATTTTACTATCCAGCATGCAATGTTTTAGTGTTTTTGTTAATACCTGACATGATTATTGCAGAATTTGGTTAGCTGGGGCTGATTGATGAATATAGTTCTCACTTCCTCTTGATCAGCTAGGGAAGTTTTCTCTGAAACATCCTCTGTCTTCTCATAGCCTGTAAAAACACAGCATGATTTTCCATATAAATAGATTTACTTGCACAACATTCAAGGCACTTCATGAGACAAAAAGGACATTTATTGTGAATGTGAACTTAGTGTATTTGCATTTCTCACAAATAAAGACCCCCGAAGAAACAAAAAAGTCTTTTTTATACGGTCAGAATGCTCAGTAAAAATCTACACTCCCTACAGACTATCCTTACCTTGCAAACATCACTGAAAGTGGCCTAACAGTGAGACCTGCCAGCTCCCTCTGCTCTGGTGATTGCATCTTATTAGATACCACGTATTCTTGTATTGCCAGTTTGATTAACTGTTCCCTAAACCAATCCTTCTCCACCAACGTAAGTCTTTTTGGTTCCAGATTTTCCAACTGGTATCAGGAACCTGTGGTTCCTGAAGGCTGATCTTACCAGTAGAGACTAAAAGGGAGAAGACACTATTTACTGTATCCTAGTCTGTCTTTTGTTCCCAGGTTCCCTGCAGCATGCAGCTTAGAGGCACCGCCTTTCCCACAGTCATCATCTTCCTACTGTTACATCTGAAGGAGAACAAGAATGGCATCTATAAGCCACTCACCAGGTTAAACCCCAGGTAGGCTGTGACTTTGCCAGCTAAACCCATCTCTCTTTACTCCTCTACAGCCACCAGTAGCTGCTTTGACCTCTTGTAGGTTCCCTTTTTCACATGTGAGCTTTGTCAGGGACTCCTTGCTAATTTACAGAAACACAGAATGGTTAGGGTTGGAAGGAACCTTCGAGATCATGCAGTCCCTACCCTCCTGTCATGGGCAGGGAACCTTCCAGTCAATCAGGTTACTCAAAACACTGTCCAGTCTGATCTTGAGCACTTCCAGGGATAGGGAGTCTGCAACCACTCCAGGCAACCTGTTCAATGTCTTACCACCCTTGTGGTAAATATTTTCTTTCTAATAACGAATGTAATCCTTCAGCTTAAGGTCATCATTCCCCCTAGTCCTATTGAAATACAGAAATTGAGAATTAAGAATTAAATATTAAGAAAGATTTTAATTGAAAAGGGGACTGACAAAACTATACTGTCAGCTATAATGTATGGTGCTTGCAAAACAGGAAGAGCAGCCAAGCTGCAGGATGAAGTTGGTGGATTAAAATAGAAGAACAAAGACCCACAGGATGAGGGGGTCCCTGGGAAGGGAAAACTGATACCAAAGTCCGGAAAATTGCCAAAGGACTAAAAAGAGAGCATGCGCAAGGATGCAAGGTGAAAAGCTCAAACTGAGAGGAAGACTACTTTACTTCATCTGAAGACCCCCAAAGACCACCAGAGCGACCCAAAAAGGAATAATGCACAGTCGAAAAGAGGCATGAAACTAATTTCCATATGAAGCGGGGATAGGCAATGAATATGTATTAGGCGAATTGCATAGTCCTAGTTTGTAGAGAATAAAAGGCGAGGTGCAGGTCGCCAAAGGTGTGCATGTTTTAGGAGGAATGATCCCCCACGCACCTCAGCGCTGAATAAATACATACCTACTCTTATAACTTATTTCTGTGAGTTATAGGGTGCTTTTCCACGCATCACTATCACTACATGCCCTTGTGAAAAGTTCCTCTATAACCTTCTTGCAGGCCTCCTTTAGATACTAGAAGGTTGCTAGAAGGCCTCCTCAGAGCCTTCTCTTCTTCAGGCTGAACAGCCTCAACTCATTCAGCTATCTTCATAGATGTGTTATAGCCCTGTGACTAACTTAGGGGCCCTCCTCTGGGCTTGTTCCAACAGGTCCATGTCTTTCTTATGCTGGGGACCCCAGAGTTGGATTCAGTACTACAGACGGGGTCTCACAAGAGCAGAGATGATGGACAGAAGCACCTCCCTTGACCTGCTGGTCATGCCTCTTTTGACACAGCCCAGCACGTGGTTGGCCTTCAGGGCTCCAAATGCACATTGTTGAATTCTGTGGAGCTTCTCATCCACCAACACCCCCAAGTCTTTCTCCTCAGGGCTGCTGTCAGTCCATTCTCCACCCAACCTGTCTCTGTACATGGGACATCCCTGACTCAGGTGGAGGAGCTCACACTTGGCCTTGTTGAACTTCATGAGGCTCACACAGACCCATCTTTGAAGACTGTCAAAGTGCCTCTGGATGACATCCCTTCCCACCAGCATGTCAACTGCATCACATAGCTTGGCATTGTTAGCAAACTTGCTGAGAGGCCACTCAATCCCACTTGTCCAAATCACTGACAGACAGGTTACAAGAAGAGTCAGTTCCCATACCAACCCCTGAGGATGGCCATTTGTCACTGCTTTCCACTGAACCATTGACTGCAATTCTTGGAATGCAACCATTCAGAAACTTTTTTATCCACTGTGTGGTCCATCCATAAAATCCATGCGTCTCTAGAGACAAGGATATAGTGTGCGACAGTGACAAATGCCTTGCTTCATCTAGTCCTTCTGCTACCTTGGCTTGATTTCTTGCTCATCAAATGCCTTGAGCTGGAAAGGCATGATCACTGGAAGACAAGGCCATTAAGCTGGTTAATCTTAGCTGGTTGGTCTCATTGGTCAATAAGATACCATTCCTTCATTTGCTCTAGATTTTCTTTGTGATGCTAGCCAGATTATTCCCAGAGGATGGCATCAGTATGTTCTTCATTTTGCGTGTACTTAACTTGAAATAGTTTTATTAGACTCGCTGACATTCCCAGCACCTGCCTCCACTAGCCAGTGAAATTTCAGCTTTCCGTATTTTTCAGTACTTTTCAGTATTCTTCTATGGACTGTGAGGAATCTTGTGCCAGCCTGCATCTCAACTCTCATTTGTAAAAGGGGACACCAATGTATTCTTCTCTCCCAAGGCTTTTCACTAATGTCTTGTCAACCAGTCAGTCACTACACTGCAACAAGCCTAAGCAGTCTTCAGGCTGGAGACTGTAAAGTATCAACAAGTATAGCATAAATCAATCACCTTAAAAGTTCTAATGTGATAATAGTAATGTCTGTATATAGTTGCTTGTTAAAGAGACACTGTTCATTCTGTATGAAAATGAGAAAAAGACACTGAAAACACCCATGTTACCATGCAACTGAATACATCAGAAGGTAAGCATGTCAAGGATAATTGGGCTGCACATGAAAACTTAAACCTTGTTTCTAGCATATTATATAAATGCTCGCAAACATGTTAGGCAAAATCCAAGTCATTCTCCAGTCCATTGACCCACTATATTGAATTTACCTATTCAAAATACAGTTCAGACACTACATTGCAAAGTCAAGTCTTCACACAATGAGAAAAGACTCAGTGGAAACTTTTAATTTCATCCCATTTGTCATTCATAATTCACAGACTCTATTATGGAAATCCCCTCTAGTACATCCATCCTCTGCAATTTCTCTATTTCTTTCCTCGCTTGACGAAAGGCATACACATTCAAACATCAGTATTTATCTCAAGAAGGTCTCTTCAGACTGGCCCACCCTAACAGGTGCTGACAAAATACTCCTCAAAGAACCACATAGGATCATTTGGCAGCCTAACCTAGCAAAAAAAACCAAAAAACATCTTACACGTTTAACAACAAATTCTAAATAAATAAGTAACCAATGAAACAAAAGACCACAGCCCCCAAAACAACTACAGATTCTTTCAACAACAGCACCCATTGAAGACCATATTTTGATTCCAACAACAAATTTGAAAGAAGCATCTCTCTTCAAACACAGTATTTGCAGGAACTTTTCCTAAACTAGCCTTGATTAAAAATTTTCTACATTAGTGAAACAACAACAGTAAATTCCATACCCCTAATTTTTTCCTTTAGATAGGGCAGTTTAAGACTTTCAGCTCACATTCCTTAAAACAGCCTCATTTTCATTACAAGAATGGGACAATTTACATACACATATACTGCAATAAAGGGAAGGAAAGAAAACCCTCAACCAAATTGCCAAAAGGATTTTAATATACTCCTCTTAATCATTAAATTTTTCTTTCTTGTTCTCTAAGTAGAGCTTTCAAAACCTTTGAAAGCTGATGCTGTAGCCAAGAACCTCTCGTAAAATTAAGTGTTATGGTTTATCCTGGCAGACACCACACAGTCACTCACTTGCCTACCCAAGTGCTGGGGCACAGAATCAGGAAAAAGATAAAACTCTTGGGCAGAGAAAAAATGGCTTAACAGGACAGAAAAACCAGGGAAAATAATGATAAAAGAATATACAAAACAAATAATGCACAATTGCTTACCTACCACTGACTAGTGTCTATCCAGTCCCTCAGCAGGCTGCCAGCCCCTGCCAACTCTCCCCCGGTTTTGTTGTTCAGCATAAAGCCAAAAGGGCTGGGATATCCCTTTGGTCAGCTGGGAGGCAGCTGCCTTGGCTGTGTCTCTTCCTAATTTTTGTGAACTCCCAGCCTCCTTCCTGGCAGGGCAATATGAGATGCTGACAAGTCCTTGATTTATTGTAAGTGCTGCTCACACAACTGAAACATCAATGTGTTATCAACATTATTTTATCCTAAATCCAAAACACAGCATTGCATCAGCTGCTAGGGAGAAAACTAAGTCTTTCCTAGCCAAAGTCAGAACAGGCTGTTTGCTAGCTTGTATTTCTAAAGCATGTGGCATAGTTCAAAGGTGGAATCACCATGAAAAAGAAGATGTCTTCAGAATTATTTGTTGCAAAGCCATGACAGACCTTCAGTGACAGAAGGGTCAGGGATTGGGAACCTGACCCATCAGTCTGTCCTTCTGAGGAGTCAGAGCACAGAAGGGAATTTAAAAGACCTGCTTGAACCTGCGGGCACCACTGACATGGCCAAGCCTGCCCAGAACCAAACCAAGTTTCTTCCCTGTTGTGAAATACTGGGATCAAAATACACTTGGCAGAAATAAACCCCAGACACAAGTGACTATAACCATCATTAAATCTGGTAAAACATTATATAGTCCTGAAGACCATAAGTAGAAATATCTAAGGATATATTAGGCACTGCAGAAACCAACAGTCTGCTGAACACAATGTGATGAGCACTACCGAACTTTTAAAGTACATTCCTTCTTTGTGGGAAAGTCACCTCATCTTACCCCAAATCAGCTTCATCTAGGTTTTGTACAGGTATATACCTCCACCAACAAGAAGAACTAGTTATTACCTACTAGTTTTGGTAGGCAGCATCACAGCACCTCAACTCTCTACCCTTTCTCAATGGCCTAATATAGTTCACTGAACTCCACCAACATAGAGGAAAAAGATTAATGCTTCAATCTTCAGAGAACCCGAATAAGAACTGCCAAGAAATTTCTCCTCTCCCAGAATCTCTCAAAAGAAATAAAATTATCTGAATGATTCAATTTAATATTATTTAATACATGCATAAATAACAGTGAAGCTGTTGGTTACTGTATTTCATAAAGCTTTATGTAGGCCAGACTACTCAAAGATTCCCCGTGTGTTTTGCAATCGCAGAATACATGATACCAATATCCTAAATTTATTTAAGAGGGGTAGAACTGTGCCTTGAGACTTTATTGATAAATGTACAACTTTAGAATGGTAAGCAGCACCTGTTCTTTGCAACAGAATAACGGACACAATAATCTGTTAAAATATGGTTATAAGCATGCCTGGTTATCTTCCATCAGCCATGAAGAACTTGCAGAGGTTTGGAAGAATGGGACAAAATCAGTAGTTTATTTTTGCTCAAATTCTTTTCTCTATGCAAGGTAACATGTTGGCTTACAGACCCTAAAACGCCTACAATGTTTATTTTGCAATAATTTACAGTCTGTAATGTCAATTCCTCTGTGCAACTGTTGAACACTTCTTGGAATGCTACATGCGCACATCGTTCTGACAGATCTGGTTCGGTTTGTTTCATGTCAGCATGAACAACAGTTGATTTTTTCAAATAACATCATCGCTATCTCTTCATGTGAGAGAGAGTTTAGTTCTTTCTGCGATGGTATCCAAGACAGTCCAGTCTGGAAAGGTAGTTCATGATCCATGGAAAAGGTCGCTGAAGCAGAAATTAGTTGCTGCAGTGACGGCAGAGAAATGTGACATTTTAAACCCAAAGATACAATACAAAAATCCTAGAATAAGGAAAGTAATACTGTCAGATCCCCACAAGTCTTAGGCTAAGGAATGATCCACACCATGACAGAAGTCCTGGAAGCTGTTGTTTATGATTACAGCATTACTAGTGTTCCAAGAACCCAGAGCGACCCTGTCAGTAACAAGTCTGCATGGAGAGGTAAGATTTCTATGGAGTTCTCTGAAAGCAGCCTTATCATCATTTGGCATAGTGCTTACCTAAGAGACTTGGGTGCTTGCCAGAACTATAGTTTGACAGTTCCTTTATGACCCCAAAAAATACTGAGATCCACACAGAAGGGTGCTGGAGTTCAGCACTTTCAGAAAACAGCAGCATTTACAAAGAACTCTTCAGAAATGCCAACTATGTAGTCTAAATGTATGGACTAACTGGACTTGGAAGCCCTCATCTCAAGGAGGAAAAGAGACTAATTTATGTTGGTTTTCATTGTGAATTATATCTAAACAAAGACTAAGTATAGATCAAATTAATTAGTAAGGGTCACATTAATATAAGACTAAGAAAACAGTAACAGATTTAAAATTTGAGTAGTACTATATATAAAGTACACTATGAGTCATATAGACTCAATTCCACTGGTGTAATGAAAAAACCCATGTCATTTTGCAAAAGTTAAGTTTCTTAAAAGATGCTTTATACCTACTGTCAGTCCTAAAGAAAGTGGTTTTTGTAAGCTTCTTAAACACAATATTTAACTGCTTCACAGTCATTCAACCTTGAAAAATAAACGAGACTCTTATTTTTTTTTCCTTTTACTGCACTTGTAAATCTTACCCCGTTACCTTTAGGGAACACCACATTTATTCAGTTAATAACCATTAAGAGTTTTGTAGCTAGATAATTTTAAATAGAACATCAATTTTCCCCATTTATTTATGCAATGCTCAGCTTGCAGTGAAAACAAATTGTCTGGAACAAGGGTAAGTGGAAAAGAACAGAAATTAAGCACTGAAAAATTGGACATTTAACTAGTCTCATTATATGCATCTACTAATCACTGTGACTATATAGGATGGCTGCTCTGGTTGTAAACACATTTCGGAAGTGTTCCTGAAAGGATTTACTTTCTCCCTTTCTTCTTAGAAAGATGCATTCTTCTGTTTGCCACTACCATTTCCTAGGCAGAGGCAGAGCCAGACCTCCTACAAACCTACTTTTAGTGAAGGAAGGCATATAAAATGGTGAAACTGGAAAAGAACATCAATCGAACAGCCCACATCTAATCTATGTTTCTTTGTGCTTTTTCTTGCACAAAAAAATAAATAAAATATTATTTGTTTGGAAGAAGGAAGAAAGATACAGGGAGGAAGTTTCTGCCTCCCTATACCAAGCAAAGCAAAACAAACCAAANATCAACTGGATAGATGGTTTAAGCAAGGAAACTTTCAGACAAAGCAGACAAAGGTATAAATCCTTCCTACCTGCCTCAATACATCTTATGCCATTACCGGGACACTGTTATTGTTACCTACAGCAACCGAAAATCACAGGCTGTCCCAACATACAGCTGCTTTGGGATCCCCGATCTCAAATTTTACTTCGGCATGCAATAAATCTCACAGTAATGTAATTCCACTGCAGTGATTCTTTTCACAAGGCAGCCGCTGACACCTGACCTTAGGTTAAACAAATCCACTTAGGCACGAGACCTCAGCAGTGTCCAAAGCTTCCTGGCACAAGATCTGTATCAGAAACGCTTATTTCTGATGATCATGGAACACACAAAAGAGGAATTCCGGCTTATTCCCGGGCCGAGGACCCAAGGCCGTGAGCCCCCGCTGCCGCTTGGGGTCGGCGGCCGAGCAGCCACACACGGCGGGGAAAACGAAACCACCGCTGCCATCGCTGAGGGGCAGAACGTTGCCATCCACAACCATAAATACGAGGCCTCCCCGAGAACGCCGGCACCGCTCCCGCCCCAGCTGGGGTCGGTGCCGCAGCCCCACCGGGGGCGCACGACACGGCAGGAGCGCGGCGGCGGCGCCACAGCGGCTCCCACCGCCCCCTCCCGGCCAGGCTGCGCAGACCCCGCGCCGGAACGCCGGAACGCCGGCCGGGCTCCCCCGTCTCGGAGAGGCGGGCGGCTCTTACCCTCTGCGCGGGAGCGGATCTCGGACACCGTTTTCTGCACCGCCGGCATCGCCAGGGCGGTGGCGCGGCCGCCTCCCTCCAACGGCGCGCCCTGCACCTGCCGCGCTCCGCAGCGCGCCCCGCGCCGCCGCGAGGCCCGGGGCGAGGGCGGCGGGTCCCGACGGCAGCGGCTCCTCCGGCAGCCCGAGGCGGTGGCTTCGGCAACGCGAGGCAGCGCCTGTCCTCGGTTGTGCCTGTCCCCGGTTGTGCCTGTCCCCGGTTGTTCCTGTCCCCGGCTGCTGCTCTCCCCGCTGGCGGCGCCGCTGCTCACTGACAGCCGCGGCGCCCGCGCTCCGCACTCGCCAGCCCCCTCCGGAACCTACCAACTCCGCCTCCCCCCTCCGCGCTTCCCCGTCCCGAGGCGTCCCGCCGCCATCTCCCCGTTCCCCGGGCTCGGGCGTGTCAGGTCACTGCGCCTAACCGGGCACGGGCACTACGGAGGTCTGTGTCCGCCTCTGAAGCGAGCGAAGCGCTCCCGATGCGCCCCTCACCCCGTGAGGCGGGGGAATGGAACGCGCCGAGCCCTGGGCCGCTGCCCGGCGCTGGGGGCGGGCGGGGGAAGCCCCGGGCAAGGTCGCCCGGTGTCGCCGGCAGCCGTGGCGGGCGGGACCCGGGGCGGGGAGTGCCGGGGCCGGCGGGGGGAGCGGGCCCCGCCACGCGTGTGCAGCCTGGCGGCCTTGCCAGGGGGTCCAGGGGGCGGAGGACAGCAGGCCCGATGGCGAGCCGGCAGAGCTGCTCAGCCGTGATTCTGTGCACAGCGGACTCCCTCCTTCCCTCCCTCCCTCGGTGTCGCACGCTGCTGAGCGAGGGGCGCGGAGGGGGCCGGGAGGCGTTCATCCGGAGAGGGAATTTGAAACGGAGTTTCACAGCCCTCACTCGGGCGAGGAGTGTGCTGGTGCCACGCTCTGTTTGACAGGCAGCCTTCAAGCTCTCGCCCGGCTTTTTATTTTTAATCTCAGTCAGGATGCTGCAGTTTGACAGCCGTGAGTCAGTGTGAATCCAAGCGCCGCTCCTGTGTGGGCTGCTGGAAAGGAGGTCCCAGCCGCAGATGCCTCGCAGCACTTGGAGACAGCGAGCGTGACACTGGGGTGGCTGCAACAGGCTGAGCAGTGCGCCTGCTGCATGCTGTCCTGTCCTCGGTAAAAAACAGCCACAGCATGCAGAAGAAAATGGGAAAGGTGGTGGGATTTGGAGGCAGGTCTGCTTGGCATAATTGTGTCTTGCATCTGCTTCAGTCAGGCATAAAGCATACTGACTGCCTAGAGGATGATGGAAGTTATGAAATGGAATAAAGCTACTATTGTCCCATGAATCTTGAGAGGATTTGAGGCTGACGTGTCCGCTAAAAGCCACCATTGTGTCCTCCAGAAAGTACATTGCACAGATTACAGATGTAGGATTGCTGCTGTTTTGACTATAGAGCATACACACCATTATAAGAAAATAAAAGATACATACAGTCTTTCTTGACAGCCACAGAGTGAATATTTTATACAACTGTATAAATTTAATCTCTGTAAATGGATCAAGCAAAACGTGTAGATGTTGGTGCTTAGGGTTTAGTGATGGACCTGGCAGTGTTACGTTAATGGTTGGACTCGATGGTCTTTGAGGTCTTTTTCAGCATTAATGATTTTATGATTCTATGAAACAGTGCTTCATTCATGGAGGAAAGGGAACCAAGAATTTGTTTTTCTCACATGCTGAGCTCAGATGTCAAGGAAGAGGAATACTTTGCTTCTGAAAAGACTGCATTACGAAATAAATACTGTGGATTTATTTCAAGTCAAAGGCCAGAAAACTTGCTTGAGAGTGTCCTTTGAAAGAGAATGCGCTTCTGCATCTTCCTATGCAGCAATCTGTGTGCATTGTTTGTGTTTTTGTGGGTTTTGAAGGTTTTTTCTTTTCTGAACCAGAAGCAAGGATTCTAGAAAGATGTCTTTTCATGCATTTTTCTGCTAAAACAAAATGCCTAGAAGCAACGTGCATTGCTCATCCAGTTTTAAGAACTACTCAGTGTGGGTCAGTCAGCCATGTGGGCAGTCTTGGCGGCTGGTGCAAATTACTTTATATACACCTTATATACATTACTATATATACACCTCCCAGCATAAATAGGGCCTTTTTGTGAAAGGATCTTGAGGGTGGTGGGAGTGGTGGTTTGCAATTTCTAGCAGCTTCACTATTGTTAAAAGGCTGCAACAAAATTTTGAAATTCACTATGAATCAGTACAAGTGCCAGTCAGCATCCGTTTTCTCCCAAATTACTGCAGTGCTGGTGACAAATAGGATTGTCACTTAAATCCACATTTGGATGCTATTTTATGTCTAAACCAGGTTTTTTGGCTGTAATATCCCTGGCAAGTGGTGCTTATTACTGATACCTTTGGGCAGCTGGAAGTGTACCCTCTTGAGAACTGATGATACTATAACAATGCTGCCAAGGTTACTTAAAATTGTGAATAATTATTTTATAAATAAGGCCTCTAGCGACCTCACAAAATAGCACAGCCACAAAATTACTAGCTTTATTCTTGATATACTTTTATGTACCCTGAGTTACTATGAAAGCTTAATAGTCTTTTTAAGAAAAAGCCTTTTTTAAGTTATAGCATGAATAATATTTGAGAGAATGAGTAAGGTTTTTTAGATCTTGCGATCAGTTAAGAAATTCTCCATTTTGCCAGTTTTTATTCTAGAGAGTCTCAGTGGTAAGATAAACACGTTTAACCATTTAGTTACACAAGAGACAGTTCATCCAGATGTCATCCAAATGAATGAAACTCAGCCACTATATTTCCTAACAGTTCCCATCCACTTGCAACATTACTCCAGGAGAAACACGGTAGTGTTTATTTCTTCTACATTTCCCCCACAAGATCTGCCAAAGAACCAACTGGCCCTTGTATTAATTTCTTTCCTTTGGAAGACAACTGTATGAGCTCCATCCTTTCACCTCTTTGATGTAAATGGAACCTGTGTCACTCAAGTAGTTTCCATCTCCACATGCCGCCCTTTTGTTTTAATAGAAACAGGTCAGAAAAGGCTTCTGCAGCTTTTTAAGCTGAGAGTATGCTTAGTTTATGCACTTGAAAATGTGCTCTCTATTTAAGGAATCCAATATTTAGCTTTGGATCATCACTTGTTTGGAATGTACATGACAGGACTGCAAAACAGAAGCAAGCCAGTCTGCTTTCCAACACAGCTATAAATTAAACAACATGCCTATATTCCACTTTAAAGATTAGATGACACTCTTGAGTTTTCAATTTCAGTGTGTGTTTTGAAATATGTGGAAGGTCTGGTGGAACAGATAGAAATTTATTACCATTAATTTATTAGCACACACTACCTTTTGGAACAAAGGCGATTGAGACCTCATTTTAAAAATATATGTAGAAAAATTGCATATTCATTGAGAAGACTAAAGTATTTCAGACATAAAATGTCTTGCAATGACAGCTGAAATGTTGGGCTAATAAAAGAAAATTGTGAAAGTATACACGTTTATACATATGTCAAAAATGTCACCTCCACTATTCCATAGTTTGATGGTTTGACTGAGCTGTGATGATCCAGTCTTATATCACTATTTCGTCCCTAATGGCAATTGGGAGTATACATTACTTAACCCAACTCAGATCTGTTCTTGCAAATGGTACAAATATTTACTTTATTAGAAAATATAGATGTTTCTATTCTTTCTGGTATATTCACTATGCACTGTAGTAGCCTACCAGAGCAAGAAATTCTTGGTATAAAATGACTGCATATATAAAGCAGGATAAATGAAGCCTGCAGGCTTGAAGTTTTCACAAACTTGGCATATAAAAAATTTTAGTCTAGATTTCCCCAGAAATGCTATTAATTCATATGAATTAATATTTCATATGAATTTTCAGGGTGGAATTTGCCTTCGTGATATATTGATAGAAAACAAATGGCCAGGTTTCTTACAGTAATGGAAGGGAAAATTAATACTGTAACTTTTGCTTCTTTTCCAGAGCTTTGTGGAAAGAATTTCTGGTATATGTCTTTTTTTCTGCTTCATAGGATAGTGCAGCAACTGGTGGCTGTGCAATTAATCTCAAACTCTCATAATTTCGAACCATTACTTTTGTAATTGAATATGCAAGATAGTCCCATAGCATGGGAAGTGTCTAATAAAATTTTGTAACTAACTACATCTAGAATTCAAAAAGGTACAGGGAAGCAACTATTTTAGCCCAGATAAGTCTGTAATTTACTAGCAGGCTATATATAGTATTGCTGAAGACAACTAGTTCTCTGCTCAGTGGTGCAATAGCATATTTTTTCTTTCTTTGCTTGCTTTGACCCTCTGAAAAGGTAATACAGACTTTGTGTATGGATTTTTATATCCATTGTGCATATGTCTAAGCATAAGCTTCTGCTAACTATTCTATAAGCAGATCAGATTAAGTGCTTTAAATTTCTTCCTGAAACATTAAAATGGTAATAAGTTTTATTTACAAAATTACATGTTAGCTCGTTATTTTCTAAACTTTGGAATTTCTCATGTTAGGGTTTTAATATTCTCAGATAAATGTATCTCAAAAGCAAGTTTTTAAACAATATTTTACTTTCCTTTGCTGATATCTCAAATATTTCTAGTGAAATTCCTAACAGTTATTTTTGTGGTTTAACAGAAAACAGCAAATCTTCTGTTTGCCCATGTGTTGCATCTGTGAAATTTTTATTATGGAATGTGCTTGTTTCATACAAGGCTGTGTAAATTTATATTGAGCATACGCTTTATGATTATGAAATAAAAAAAACTTCTCCTTCCCTGAGGCAAGACATGTTAATAAAAGAAACCTCAACCCCTGAAGCAGATATTTAGACATATAGAACATGCCACAAAACACATTAAATAATTCAATCTCTAGGCTGATTTATAGAAACCTGTGAGGGCATTCCTGTTAGTTTTTCCCTCAGCTGCTGTAGCAGTGCCCGAGTGCATAAACAAATCATAGGAAAGCAAGAAAACCCAGACAAACAGAAACAAAGCAGATCCAGAGTGTAACAAGTAGATGCTACATCTGTATATCCTGTTCTTTGTAGATCAAACTCCATCCCTGAGCCTAAAGATCCTTTATTCAAATTTTCTTTATACTCTTTTAGATTCACATTCAGGGCACTGAAGGAAAACAAATACTTATGGATATATAATTCCATAGCGTAAAACCAAACTCATGGTTGCTTGCAATGGATGTCTGTGAGAACATCTCTGGTGTGTATTCTATAACACTGTGTGGCAGCATCATTTGGCCCACATCAGACATACAAGTTCCTGAAAAGTTATGATCTGACATGCTAAAAGGAATTATGGTAATTGGAACCTTCAGATGTCCACAATGGCGCAATACATTTATGGTCAGTTCTTTGTTTTGTAGCTTGGCCTTGAAAGGACAGTACAGATACTATTAAATGTGCCATCAGGAGCATTCCTTTTGGTCAATAAAGTGAGTGCGTAAGTACTTCTTTAAATCTACCTCATTACCCTTTTCTTTCATATCTTCTTTTTTACACAGAAGGGAAGGGAAGTTACTCTTTTCCCAAAATAGGCTTTGCTAGAACTCAATTTGCAAGAATGAGAGATGGATATAGACAGAGGAGTTATGTGAGAAGAGATCTTTGGGGACCTCTGCTGTCTTCATTGTGCCATATATTTCTTTAGGAGTTGTCACACATGACTTCCAAATTCTCAACTTTGGAAGATATTTTTGGTGTGGGGGGTTTTTTTTGGGCGGCGGTGGGGGAGGGGGGTGTTTATTTTGGTGGTTTTGTTTTGTTTTGTTTTGCTTTTTGAAAAAGTGATAGGACAAGGGGAAATGGCCTTGGTCAATAGGGTAGGTTTAGATTAGATGTGAGGAAGAAATTTTTTTCTGTAACAATGGTAAGGCACTGGAATAGGTTGCTGAGGGAGGTTGTAGACTCCTCATCCCTGGAGGTGGTCAAGATCAGGTTGGATTAGGTTCTGAGCAACCTGGTTTAGTGGAAGGTTCTCCACCCATGGCAGGGGGTTTGGAACAGCAATATCCTTAAGGTCCCTTGCTACTCTCTTTTGATATTAGCATGAACAATGCTAGCTCTATTATAGTGAGGTCCTGGTCTCAGTAATGATAAGAAGAGTGCTTAGCCTTTCAGAGGAAGCCACAGAATTATAGAATCAGAGAATAAGTTGAGTTGGAAGGACCCACAAGGATTAATGAGTC
>PYHW01010703.1:4208542-4225227 GCA_013186435.1 Turdus rufiventris
GTCCACTTCTCTGGAAAGCCCGTTCCAGTGCCCAACTGAAAAACCTTTTTCTAATATCCAACCTAAATCTGCCCTAACACCACTTCAGGCCATTCCCTTGGGTCCTGTCACTGGGCAGTACAGGGAAGAGATGAATGTCTGCCCTTCTTCACAAGGAGGGTAACTACACTGAGCTTTCCCATCAGTCTCCTCCAGGCTGAATAGTCCAAGTGACCTCAGCTGCTGCTCATGGTTTCTGCTCAAGGCCCTTCACCGTCTTGGTTGGCCTCCTTCGGATACTCTCTATTAGTTTAATATCTTTCTTATATTGGCCAAAACTGAGCACAGGACTTGAGGTGAGACTGCCCCAGCGCAGAGCAGAGCAGGACAATCCCCTCCCTTGCCTGGCAGGTGATGCTGTGCCTGATGCCCCCCAGGACAAGGCTGTCCCTCCTGGCTGCCAGGGCACTGCTGACTCATGTTCAGCTTTCTGTTGACCAGGAACCCTAAGTGCCTTTCTGTGGCACTGCTTTCCAGCATCTCATTCCTCAGTCTATCTGTACATCCAGGATTGCCCCATTCCAGTTACAGAGTCTGGCACTTTCCATGTTGAACTTAATTTGGCTGATGATAGCCCAGTCAATACTTTAGAACGGTGATAGCCCAGTTTGTCAAGGTGTCTCTGCAGGTGTTCAAGACCATGCAAGGCTGGGCTGAAATGATCATCATCTTGGGTTTCCATTTTCTTAAGTCATAAATATAGGTCCACAGCAGAGACAGTTTCTTACAGGACTGCCAGTACGTATCGGCTGGACCCACAGGAACTTGTGCTATAACTGGCAAAGGGGGTAAACAGGAAGAGCAGTCATACAAAAGCAGACAGTTAAATGGGAACATGAGAGTCGAGGTCTGTATGTGACTCTTTTGATAGTCACAGCTGTAAAAAATAAGGGGAAATTCATCATGCCTGAAATAAAAGTGAAACCAGTAAGGCAAAGATTTGAACTCTTGCAAGACTCCTTGGCTTCACAGCAGGTTCAAGGCTATTGAAGCATTCTGCAGGCATTCCTTGATGTTTGTGAAGCTGTGGCAAGCACACAAGTACTCTGCTCAGCAGACAGAAACTGAAACAGCCCTGCTGGTAGTTTGGGTATAGTATTGCAGTGAGCAGATTTATCCACAAGGAAGATGGCACAGGAGAAAGCTCTGTTGGCACATAAAGGAAATGGATCGGGGAGAGTGTGGCCAGCCAGATGGCCTCTGTGGCTGATCACATGCTTATGCAAACACTCGATTAAAACCACAGAAGAGAAACAAAATGCAGATATTTATACTAGATTGGTTTCTTCTGTGAGGGCGAATCATATAAGAAAATGCTATAAGGGTAATGACTGGTGGCACTCAGGTCTTAATTACACAGCATGACCATTTAATTCTGCTCTTCAGTGATTACTTTCACTTTAAGAAATCAGTGCAAATTAAAGTTATATAATTTTACATTGATAAAAAATAGTAGCATTCACTGCTGTTTTCCTCAACAGATTTTATGCTGGCTTCTGAATGGTGAGGAAAGCTGCTGAAGTTTAATTTGAAAACAGCAGAGATACTTTTCCAAAAAACACTCTTAAAATACTCGTATCCAATTAGATATGTGTTTTTGGGAGAACAAGGAGGGAGAGTAAGGAGAACCTCTATCAAAATAAATGCTTTCAGTTTTACAGGCAGCCAGTTACAGAAATCACTGATAAGAGATTTAAGCATCTATCCTAGTATCTAGCTTAGAGATATCTAAGAGCTATGATAGTAGGCATATTCAAATATGAGTGAAGGCAATCGTAAACCAAACATTCATTATCAATCTGAAATCCACTCATAAAAAATCTGTTAAACAAAGCATTATAGTCCATGAGTCAGCTCTGTGTTTTGAGGAGAGTGAGCAGGTGTCACTCTCTCTAATAGCAGGGCAGCACAATGGGCACTGCCTGTAGTGCCATCCTGCAGTGTAGCAAATTGAGATTGGTAACTGATCTCTGTGCCTTCCTTCTTGTCTCTTTCTGATTTCACTGCATCCAAATATGAGCAGTCAGCTTTTTGGGAGAGAGAAAATGGTGTGGTGAGTGAATCCTATGTTAAATATTAAGTGATTGTTTACTTGAGAAAGTGCAAAACCTTTGCAGATGTGCAGCTGGTCTGACTAATTGTTAGAGGAATGTTTTATGACATTGCTCAAAAGAGGCTGAGAATAAAGTCAACTTGAAACTGGGCGAGTCATGACTCCAAACATCTGAGCTTGCAGATTCTCAGTGCAGGCAGTATTTGACAGCCAAATCTCTGAAGGTTACACCATTTGCTCAGACTTGAAGGACAGAGCAGGATTCTTCTCTGTACTAGTTTTTCACAGTGTCTTTCCCAGATCTGGAGGGAATGTATTACATTAACATTGAACAACTAAAGAAATGAAACTTCCAGTGTTTTTCAGTGTCACTTTTGGAGACAATTGCTTGCCAAGGAGGATGAGGTGTGATTGCACACTGAGGACTGGAGTCAGGAAATAGTTATAGATAGAGAAGGTAGGAGTAATGGACCATTGCACAAGGCAAAGGAAGAGAGAGGAGTTAAAATAATGAATAAAGTGTCTTAACCTACCAAAGTAAACCTCTTTTAGGACATCAAGAAGCTCCTGCTTTCTTACACACTCATGGGCAAATGTCTGGTATTTGACATTGGGGTGGACACTTGTCTTGGTCCTTTGTTAAGAGCTTCAGCTCTTGGGCTGTGGGTAATAACCAAATGTTCAATTCTTATGACAGGTAAGATTTAAAACTCAAGATTGTCAGAATACAGATGGTTATGGCACATCGAGCCATTCCAGGAGAATGTCTGCCTGTAAAAGAATAGCTTTGACATCAAAGATGTCAGACGAGTTAGATTATAATCTAAATCTAATAAGTTTAATGAAAACTAAAACTAACCTTCATGATTATTTTTTTTTTTAAATCTGTGGCTCTAGAATGCCTTTTAAAATCTAGGAAGTTTTACTGTAAGGGTTACAGAGTCAGGTTGTCCTGAGTTGAAAGTCACAGTATCCTGGCTGCCTGTTGAACCTTACAGCATTAATGCACACATCAAACCCTGCTCAGTTTAGACTTTGGTCACAAACCACTTTTCTCAACTTCACAAAGAAGTTTTGTTTTCATATGCTTTTTGTGAAAAATTTCTTTTGATATATTCCATGTTCTTCAGTAAAAAGAAAACCTCAGAATTAAATCCTGGACATGCTAAACTTGACAGTCTTTTTTGCTATTAACCTTAGAAGTGAAAGGATACTGCCCAGGTCTTTTTTTTCCAGTTATTTTAAACCCATCATGTTACTAATTAGTCAGCAGAAAAAACTAAAAACCTGCTTCTGCCTAAAAGACATAGTGCCAAATAATACTATGCTATAGTATAGTCCTATTCCTCAATGATGTGACCTATTGCACTACACATCGTTTTTTCTGTCTTCTCTAGAGTAAGGTGATGTGGCACAATTAAAAAAGGTGAAGAACAGAAGTGTATTCTCATGTAATTACTAAAAGAATGGCACTCTTAAATGAAGAATATTCCTAGTCTATGTTAGATGCTCATGACATGGTATTTTACTTTCTAATGAATTTCAGCATTCATTTAGCTCTGCAGTATTACAGAGAAGAGGGATATAAAACTACCTAAATAGAAAGGCAGCTGCAATCCGTTTTAAAAAAATAAGTTTCTGTTGTATCTTGTTTCAGGAGCTTTAGAGCAGTCAATGTAAGGAACTAAAACATGGAACTTTCAGGTAGTTGAACACTATCTAATTGTTCACACACACTATATCTAACCAATACCTAGTAGCCCCCAGAGGTAATATTTACCATTATAGAACAAGATTATTTTTATCTATGTTGATGTATTTGTAATAGACATTTTCAATGTCTATTCCTTTTTATGTAGGTGATAAATACAGACAAATCTGGGGAATGAGGTCATTGCTCATATACTCAAAACCTTGCAACATTGGGCCCTTATGAAATAGTCTAACCATTTGTATTTATGAAATAGTTTTGTTTAAGAGTTCACTAAGCCAACGTTTGTTTGACCTTTAAACAAAATAATATCCTTGTGCTGCATTCATTGCAAAATGAAAACATACAACATGGTAGGAGTCTCTGAAAAGCTTTGAGGGAGGCTCTGACACAGAGTGAGTGAATGTGTAACATGACAGATGCCCCTTCCTTTTTATTAGGCAGTGAGAATTCATGTTTTATCTTTGAGATGTTTGACACATCTAAAAATATCTATCTTTTTTGGGTAATCAGCAGTGTAAAAGATTATTTAGCTCATTCTTCTATCCCTTTTTATTTGTGTATCTTCACACCATAACAATTTTGCACCATTCTATTTCTGATTTTCAGAAATAGAACTTGTTACTATTCAATCCTTATATGTATGTCCTCTATTGCTTTATCTTCATAAACCAGATTAAATCCAGATATACTTTAATAAAGGCAGTGGAATGAAATCAAATTAAATGAGCATTAACAAGCAAGTGTAATGTTAGCAATGTATGCAAGAAGGTACTTATCTTCCATTATTCCAATGCAATACTTGTTACCTGACTGGATGACTTGACAAAAAAAAGTGATCACAGCTCTTATTTACTGAGTCCTTAGGACAATTGGCTGTACTTTATGTACCTATCCCCAGGTGTAGTAGGTTATCTGCTCTAAATCTGACTTTAGCTGAGTGTGACAATTTTAACATAAGAGACCTTAGAGGTAAATACAGGATTAATATTCCTGTGCAGATGGCATCACCCAAGGGTGGAAGCTTAGCAGAGTTCTTGGCATTGAAGCTTAAAATGTCAAGCATATCTGGGTCTATGCTTATGATAACTCTTCCCCAGAACTCAGAATTTTATAATGGTGTTGAGAATATATAAGATGCTTTCTAATCCTCTGCAGACATTCAGCTGAATTCCTGGCCAAATTTCTGGTATCAGATGAGATCTATTTCCTTCTGTAGTACAGTTGTGTACTTTTCCAGCAGGACCTCTAAAGCTCTCAGAGACATGTATGGTCTTTACTGAGTCTGCAGAAGTGTTTTACTGTGAGTAAATCATTAGCAAAGAGGTATTTATTTTACTTCTTTGGGGGTTTTTTTTTGGGTTTTTTTTCTTTTTTTTCTTGCTATGAGCAAGGAAGCATTTTGTTTGGTTATTTTTTGTTGTTGGGTATGTGATTTTATTCCCCCTTGTTTGTTTCACTGGCTAATCGGAAGTTTTGTCTTTTTGGGTTTTGGTTTTTCTTTTACCGAGTTAGGAAATGCTTTGTTTTGGTTTCGTTTTTACCATGATGTAGGAAGTGAATCTTTTTTGACAGGTCACAGCTACAAACTTCTGCAAGTACAAGTTCCTCATCTTCTGCAGTATTTTTCCATAGAAGATCTGAAAAGGTCACAAAAATTGTAAAGTACATGTTGTGTGCATTATGCCTGCAGGATGTGCTCTACATCAAAATTTCTTTGATAGTCTCCCATCTACACTGAAGGGCTTCTGTGTCATAGAAATCACTAAGAGGGTAACCATAGTACCTCAGTGCAACTTCTCCTTCAGAGTCAGGGCATAATGGCATTACAAGGTCTGCAACAGCTGCTGCAGAGATATATCCGTGACTCATCTGAAATCCTACTATGAATAATGCACTAATCCAGCATCATACCCTCTTTTGCTAGCCAAAGAAAAATGCTAAATATAAATAAATCTGTTATAGAATGCAAATGTACTGGAAAGTTGGTAAGATTTCAAAGAAGCTGAAAAGCTCTACTATCCCAGAAAAGGGAAACTGAAGGAGAAATTAAAAGAAAGTTTTCTCTGAGTCTTCTATTTCATTTCTCTTCTAGATCTTTGAAATACTAGCATCTATTTAGACTAATCTAATGTTTATCTGAGAGAAAAAGATCATAAAAGGTAGACTACGAAGTGAACTCACTATTACATCAGATGTTTGGAAATTAAAACAGATGATTATTCAGGTTTTGAAACACAGAACAGTATTTACCATGAGGGGAGTTTAACTAGTTCATTAGTTGCTAAACCTCCAACAACACCAGCAATACCTGTTGTACACTTTACCTTTCTTGCCAAACTGAATTTGGTGCATGGGAAGATATAAAGATTAGCTTCCTCTAAGTAAAAAAAAAATTGCTTTACACATTCTTTTAATTCTCAAACATTAGCCTGCTGAAGAATGGCTGCTCCTACTCAGGGAAATATGTACTGAGAACTTAGATCCGGAGACATCACTTTGACTGTCACCTCTCCATGCAATGCTATGAAATAACTGGATTCAGTGCCTGAATGGAAGGATAATCATTAATAGAACTGAATGCAGTGTGTGCAATGTCTCAATTTTAATAAGTTTATTTGTACCTTTAAAACCTGCTGAGATGGTGATCTATTTAAATCTCAGCAGTACTGCACACAGCTGCAGTGTACTTAGCACCCAGAGAAATGAGTGGTCTTGAACCCAAACGGAACTCAATGCAGAGCTGGTTTAAGCCAAAGCAAAATACAAGAAAACCAGGGGAAAAAAACCCCCATGTTTTTACTAAACCACATGGTTTTCTGGGACACAAAAAGGAGAAAAGTAAAGATGCTTCGTCCTCTGTGTTGGAAGAGCAGCATGTGTCCAATTGACAGGATTCCTGCTTTATTAATTGTTTCCTTCAGTGAGCTAGAAGACAAACATTAATTTAACTCCAGATAGTGCCTCTGGTTTCCTGCAATGATTTTCACAATTGTCTCTTTACCGTAAACTGTAACTGATAATGGATTTTGGAAACAATTATAAAATTCTTTGTTTGGAAAAAAACGAATAGTATTGCTTATTTTTCATTCTTCTCTTGTAAAGCATCAAATACAGAAAACTAAGTAAAACAAGTTTTAAATATAACAATCCATGAAATTATGTGTTATTTTGAGTCATGCTAAGCATTTCCTGTATATTTATGGAGAATTATTTTAATTGTGGAGATAAGTTGACTCTAATGGTTGGCAATGCCACGTGATTACTCAACATGCAGGGATAAAACACAAACTGCAATGGGTGCATAAATCATAGCAGTGACTCGGCATTCAGCACATGACCTTTACCTTAGTTTCCTAAAGGAAACGTGGCAATGAAAAGAAATTCATTCCTTTCTCTCATAAGGAAGGGAAAAAGAGGAACAGAAACCTGTTCAAGTTCCCGCAGGTGTTCTCAGTTCTTGTGTGACTGGCCAGCAGTTTCACTCCCAGAGCTTTTGCTCTTAATGCCTTCCTCTTTCCAATGGGAACTGCCTGTTGCCAACTGGAAATAAAACTGGAGCCTCTACTGACAGTGGCCACGGAGGGTATCAGACATGTTTGGCCACTCGTGGAATGCAAAGATAGAAGCAGACCCCATCTGAAGGAGAAGCAGAAGGGGTGTGCAAAAGTTCTGCATGGCACAAGTGTTGGCCAATGCAAAGCTCCTCTGCTCCAAAAAATGTTCGCTTGCACAAGGCTGAGAGAGGCTGTGAGCACTGGATCCCCATAGTAATGCCTGAAGAGTAGAGATAAAGCCAAGGAGACACATGCACTAATTGGATTCTTGCTGATTGCACAAGAACATTATCTTTACTTGGCTTTGAGATTAAATCATTCTGGGGATGGGGATACTGTCACTAAAAAAGCACCTGCTATAAACTACATTTGACAGGTAATAAAATAGATGTTATCAGTGAAGTCTCTGCCTTTGTACACACAACTGAGAGTAAAAGAAGCAGTCCTGAGCTTAAAGACAATCTCTAACCCAATCAACACCTTTAGCGTGTTCTTTTTTCTGTAAAACTAGTTTGGTTTCAGTCCTATGCATGAAAATCTTCTGCTTCCATGGAAGACAAATACCAATTGTAATGCTGCATTATTTTCGAAAAGAATACAAACTGCAAGACCAAAAGAAAAAAAAAAAAAGCTGGCAACAGTGTATGTTCCATACATAATGATAGCACAGAAGGAAAAAAGCCCTTGTGAGTGATCATTTATGAAACTGAAGTAAAACATCCATTCATAGTGTAAAAGGGAGTGCTGGGAACCCCATGTAATACTGGTAATCACTTTCACAAAGATTAGTATAGGAAACTCATTCATTCTCCATCTGCACTTATGAATTATTCAGTTAATTCTGTTTGAGAAGATAATTGTTGGATGCTATAGGGGCAGATGCTATGATATTTTAAAATTTATTTTGATATTTATCAGTCTTTGTCAGTCTTTGCTTTTCCAGAATGCCAAATATTATTGCTTTACTTCCTGTATTTTCCTTCTTACCACTGAGTTTACAAGAACCCCCATATGTGTTTCTACTTGACAAGACTTCTGAAATGAATAAATTAAAAAAGGTTTGATACTTTAAAAAACTACTGTAGACATTCTGTCTCAGATAATAAGAGTGTTTGTTCAGCCACCAAATAAACACAGCTTATCTGGACTTTTTTCCAGGCCTTGGAACACTTTCATTAGGTTTTAAACATTTTTAATCTAGGTATTATGTCAAGAGGGAAGTAAAGTTCAAACTGAGGTATGTTTATGGACTGATAAAAATCAATACAATTTGATGAACAGTCTGGCAAAATACTGAATAAATACTCACTTTCTGTTTGGGTGAAGAAAGCTTGGCTGATTTTAAAGTGCTTGCTGGATTACCATGCAGTGACTTATGGCACAGGTTAATTCTACCTTGTGCTTTGTCCCAGGGCAGCAGTCCTGAGACTCATTGGATTGGACATCCTTTTAAAACAGTCCAAGTATTTTACAGGATACCCATTTCACTTCTAATTTCACCATGAATGCATAGCATATTTGTTCAAAGCCACTATGTATTTGGTTAAACTGAAGATGTCACTACTCTGTTGAGTGCCTTGGTTACAGTGGGGACAAAAGGATTGCAGTGAAGAACTTTTATTACACGATTGAAATGAGAGATGCCCTTCCCCTGATGTGATTATTTTTTTTTTCTTTTGCAGTCCTGAATTCTGCAGCAGACAGCCGAGTGGCTGAAGAGCAATGCTGCCATGCTGGGAGCTCCTCTGCTCCACCGCAGCGCCGTGATTGCGCTGCCTCTGCAGCCCCAGCCAGCCCTGCTAACACAGCTGCCAGCTGCACACTGGGATCAGGAGTCAGCCTGCTGACAAAAAGCCCAGTAGTTTTCCTAAGCACTTGCCTTCCAAGAAGAAAGCTGGCCTTTTCTCTCCCCTAGAAACATCTCTCATTCTCAGTGCTTATTCTCACTGTGTGCTTAATCTGTCATCGTCCTCTTGTCAAAAAAATGTGAAGGTTGTTTGACCTGACACAAATCCTGTCTCTGGAGCAGCAAAGTGAATTGGCTGAAAGGATCCCTGTCAAAAAGAGTTTTTTGATAGCATCACAGTGTGAATGCACCTCATTATTCTGAAAATATATGGGGGAGCATGCATATCAGGAAAGTGCCTGATAATTCTGCCACAGATTTAACTATGTGGGAGTATTCAGTATCTAACTGAAAATCCACCTGAAAAAACTTAAGTGGAAAAATAGAATGCATGCATGAAACAATTTTAGCAAGCACAGAGATGACTATTGTATTAACAGGAGATCAACACAGTTTATCCACAATCCTTTGCTTGGTGCACTGGCAGGGCAGCTGAGTTCCCAACCAGGGAACCACTGCACATACACCCCATCAGTCCCTGCCCCGCCAGGCCTCCCCAACCCCACTTCCAAACTCACATCATTTTTCTAGAGAGCATCTTCTGTATCCATAGGAGAGAAAGGGCAAAGCTTGGTTTCTCTAAGGGTGGTACAAAATGGGCTTTGTGTGTATGCATATGTGCACAGGTATGGAAGACACATGGGAAAAACAGGCCCATATTTTTTCATTATAACAAAGAAGGAAATAATTTCAGATGATTTTGGTCCTAGATATGGTAATTATTAGAGGTAAAAGTCAAGAAAGCTTCAAGTAAATTACTGTTATCAGAGATATATTTTGTAGGAATTGCAGCAGCTACATCTGTGATGCTATATTTATGTGCAGTTCTGTAGAAATTCTCAGTTCTATGGAGAAGAAGAGAATGATGGATGCTTTGATGCAGTGATAGTTTTCCCTTTTGTGTTCATGAGTAGGCCTTGAATTCTGCTTCTGGGGTTTACATCATTAGAATTCGACTTGACCTGAATCTTCCTTGCATACTTTGATTTTATGACACCATTGAGTTTATTTGGCAATGGAATTACTGCCATCCTGATTACTTTTCTAGTCTGTGTTGTTTTCACAAAATGAGACAGGGACTAGAAAGCAAAAAAAAAAGTAACCACAGAAGTCCTAATACTTTCCTAGTGTTTTATTTCATTTAGCCTAGCAACTCTCTGCTGTGAGGTGTGCCAGTGAACAGGACCTAGCTGAAAAATAATCTGAGCTACAAGTTATGTGACACATCAACCATTCTGCTTTAAGAATGTAAGACTGCACACGATCCATGTAGGTCAAACCATACTTTTTATAGAAGGACAAATATTCTTAGGCTTTTTCCTGCTTGATTAATTTTTTCCCACCAGAACAACATCTTGATGAATATGTGATTTTTACAGAAATGCATTGCTTCAGTTACTTTTCTTTGTCTTTTTCTTCCATCCCTGAGCAATATTGGACACTACCCTTGTGTTAAATATTTTGTACATTATGTCAATCCTGCATTTTCAAACCTTGCCAATTTTTTATTTATCTATGTTTTCTTTTCTTAAGAAAATACTTTTTTTTACCCCTTCTTCCAAAACATGGGAAAACACTGGTCAAATGAACCAGTTGTTTTGCTTGGGTGGTTCATTCTGCTTTCTATGGAGGACACATTTGAAATTTATATACAATTGGATAATTCTTTTTTTCATTTCCTGCATTTATGTGGGAACTTTTATCTGAAAAAGTATTTTCTTGTTCTTAAGTTTCTACTTTCTTGAAGCATAGTTGCACTCTATACCGAAAGGGAAATAAAAAAGATGAGACAGTGGTAAGTGAAAAATGTAAGTCTCGGTCCAGAAATTCAGGATCAACCTGAATTCAAGCAGTGATTTTGCCTCATCTCCTGGCTTTGCCTGCTTTGCTCTTTTATGGCCCAAGAAGCTAATATAGTAGAACAGCATGTGTTTGTCTCTCAAATATAATGGCAATAGCAATGAAATTCCTTTGTAATTTAAACTTTTTCTTTTAAACCAGCTACTGAATGACCTTAGAAAAGCAATATCCAGGGAGCACTGTGAATCTGGCTGTGTCAAATTAACTGACCAAAGGCATTCAACAGTTCCAGTTTGAAACACTTGCTCCTTCTTCCTTCCTCCTTCATCCCTCCTGCCCTTGATTTACCCACTCCTGAACTTATTTTAGCAATTCAAAACCATAGAGCATCTGACATAAATAATTATGAACAGAGATTGTAAGAATTATATCTGAGATTTTCTCCTCCCCTTTCTTTTTAAAAAATAAATTTATTTGCACTCCTGCTGTTTGGGGTATCTATTAAATGATTATTTCACTTTTGAGAATTTCAAAAAATAATAGGATATAATCTGAATTCTATTTTACATTGTTCTATCAAGACATATTACAATTTATAGTTAAATTTGGTGAATGGCAGCATAAAACAATAAAAGAAAACATATTTTAGATAAGTTTAAAAAGTCTGTTTAAACTGGTTTTGTGATAGCTTATCTGTCAAGAGAGTAGAGTAATATTTGGCTTACTCTTCTATTTTTGGCTGCCTAGTTTCTAAAAATACAGAAAACTCTCTTGATAATATGACAAAGAATTTCTGTTACATTTAAATACCACCCTTGAAAACGTGTGGGTTGATTTTGTTGTGACTTTTCAGTTTTTTTAAACTTTCTTGAATTGGGAAAGGCCATGCTACAAAGCACTGCTTTCACAAATCCAGGGTAAGCATGTACGATACTGAAGATATTCTGATGGGATTGTTCATGCCCAGCAGAACAGGAAGAAAGCAGAAGCAGACATTGTACAATGCACAGGCTGCCCTGAGAACAGAAGAGGAACATTTCACTAAATGTCACAGCAGCAGATTCCTATGTCTTGATTGTAGAAGTTTTGAGCTTTCTTCGTTCTTTTGGTCTTATTTTGTTTTCAGGGAGAGTGGTGGAATTTGGCTTTGGTGTCCAAACTTCCTCCAGGGTCTGTGTATCACAGGCAGTGCTGGACATCTCTGCTGTGCAGATAATCGGAATCATTCCGTTCTCCTGGGTTAAACCAGCCCAGGTCGAACTATCCACAGAGAAAATTACATTTAAGCCTTTGTATCCATATTCCGGATGAAGGCAGTGCTACAGATGTACAGTAATTTCACGACCACAAGGCGCACCGAACTATAAGGTGCACTTTTTTTTTGCAGTGAGGATCCGCCCCCAGCTCCCCCTGCGCAGTTGCTGGTCGAGGCCCCACCTCAGCCTGGCAGCCATGGGCCCCTGGGCCTGCCTGTACCTGGCAGGAGGGGTGCCGCGGGCCCCCGGGCCCGCCTGTACCCGGCAGGGCCGGGGCATGCCCGCTGCCGCTCCGCCCCGCCTCCACCTGGCAGCCGTGGCCCTGCTGGCTTCCCCCACGGCTCGCAGCTCTCACTTCTGGGTAGGCAAATTTCCGAACTTTGTCCATCATATAAGGCTCACTGGACTATAAGGCTCACTTCCGGGTTTGGGGGAAAATTTTAGTCAAAAGGGTGCGCCTTACAGTCGTGAAATTACTGTACAATCTCTAGTGATCAACCCATGACTCCTCTCACTGCAGTCTGTTTCTCTGACAGGTCCTGCATAGGGAAGAGGGGAAAAACTGCTACAAGCTGTTGTACTTCCGCTTCCTTTCAGTCTTTTCTCTTCAGTATCCCACCTGCAGCAACATGGTTATAGACTCTTTTTTTAACCTTTGGAACAATTTAATACTGCTGCTTGGTTTAGGTAGCTCTTTACATCTGGAAGATGGCAATGTGCTTCAATTGTTCTTGAGGGGATAATAAATCTCTGTTAAAACAATAGCTAGAATTTTTGGTTTGTGTCCCCTCTTTTTTTTTTTTTTGTGGACGAGCCTTTACTCTGCTGTTTGCCTCCTGGTTTGGTATAGGGTCTAATAAGAACAGAGACATGATGTTCTAGGAGCAGGATTTCAGTAGCTAAGAAGTTTAGCATTATACAGCTTGGGTGCAGAGTGATACCATTCTATCTTCTGAGCCAGCAATAGGGTTTATGATATTCAATTCAACAGCTGTATTTCGAAACAGTAAAATCATCTGTGTAATTTTTCCACTCGAGCCAATAACAACAGTTGCTATAAATTCTGTCTTCTATATTGCTTTGACTTTCTAGATTAGCTGTTTCATTCTAACTGCCCAGTCATTGGTATCATAGTCACACTTCCTCCATCTCCCCTTCCCTGAAGAGACTGATATCTAAATATTAAATTAGTGTTAAGTGAAGAATAATTTGAAATGTCTAGGAAATTAAATTTTAAACACTGATCTAAGCTATTCCCTGTATGTCAGACATTACCCACATTACTTGAAGCAATTCTGCACCATCCCACATCATGTACCACCACAGATTACTGGTTTGAATGTGTGATCATTAAAGACAGGATGATGGGAGAGACAATAATGCCCTTTAGTGCTTTTCTCATCTGTCAGCTCCCCAGCCAATATGACGCAGGGACTGAATTCCACACTGCAGAAAGACAGACTAAAATGAGTCCGTGAGCAGTCTCCTGTTACTGTCTGTGTAATTCCAGCTACCTCTTTTCTCCCCATTCACAGTCAGCATGCAATTTTAGGCCTAAAATTGTTTGGTTTTATGTAGTTGTTTTACTCACAGACACTGTGAACTTCATACCTGTAGACCTGATTTCTGGAGAAAAGATCAAATATGAAGCAAAGCTTCCCATAGCAGGGGAAAGGAGGGATAGAATCTAGCGAGTCTTGTATTACTGAAAAGGTTGTGTTATATGTTTTTTTGTATTATAGCAGCATCATCACCATACTAACCTTAATTTCCTTATTCAGATTTAATTTTTTCCTTCCTGGAGAATTGCTGCACCATTTCATGTATTTATGCGTGTACTTTTTCATAGTGGCTGCCGTTAAAACCTCACTTTGTTTTACCTCTGTGTATCAAAAAAGTAACAGTAAAGTAAAGATTTAGGGTACTCTTATGTTTCTCCTCCTGTTATTTCTCTGCGAGGAGAATTTGTGATTTATGATTAACAAAGCAGTGTTATGGGTTTGGGTGTAGAGAGGGGGTTTGATCCAGACAAAGGGCAGGGTGAAGTACCACCCATGACCTGACCCAGCTGTAAAGTGTGACCCTTCATGTAGCAGAAGAGGTGGCATGCTTTCTTTCAGTTAGACTGTTTGTCTATTTTAGCTGTTTAGGATATCAATTCTTCATTTGTGTTTGGCAGCACAGAGCTACAGTTAGTTTTTCCAGAGGAAGACTGAGTACCCTGCATGCCAAGTGCAAAGAAATTGTACCAGTTAATGAGTGTCACTGTGAGCTAACTTTGATAAGGTAATGTGCAATAATATGAACCAATCTAGATTGACAAGATTTTTATTTCCAGGTTAATTACCTGATTTTAGACTAAAGGTTATTCCAGGCTGTCACACAATGATTTTTCACCTTTAAACATGGCTATGTAATGAGTGTACTGTTTAAGTTACAAGTTACATTTCCACTTTTGCCTCAGTTTATTTCCCTACCTCTAATCACACTGAGGCGACCTGTGTTTTCAGGGGTCTACAAAAAGACCGGTGTCTGGGAATTTTGCATCTTCAGAGCATAAATCCTTTTAGATGTCTAAAGAGATTAATCAATGACAGGAAGTTGACTACTTTAAATCATCATGGTTTTTCTTTTTCCTATGTTTACCAGATCAACAGAAGGAATCAGAAAATACTACGAGATGTAAACAATTCCAAGATTTTCTGAAGAGTCAGGTCTGCAGGTCTGCATTTGCTGTATACTCTGGAAATCTGACCTCAGTCAAATATTCTGTTAGTCTGCAGCAGATCAAACAACTGCATTGCTGTAAACTGAGTTTGCTTCTTGAAAAATCAGCTTCTGCAATTTCTAACCTTGCTTGTTTAAAGTAGAGACTGTCCAAGGCAGGCTCCTTTTGCTCTGCTGGTGTTCAGAAACCTGCGCGTGAGGTAGCTTAGAGAAAGATTTAACTCTTCAGTTTCAGTAATGACTGTCTTTTGAGAAGCTAGTAATAAATTTTGGTGGATTTTCTCCCAAAATACTTTGAAGAGCAGAACTTCTCAGAATGTGTCCTAAAGAATTGAGCTTTAGCATTGCTCAAAAAACCCCTGGCACATCTCAGAGCAAAAGGCACACTGGGAATTGTGCAAACCCAGTATCCTTGAGCACAGAGGGTTGTGAACTTCTTGATGGACAGAATCAACTGTGATATATCTGGTGAGAACTTTATATCAAACCATGGCAAGGAGGAGAATATTACATTGTAATTACATTGTAATTTGCAAAAGTGGCAAACAGAGCCATTGTGTGGTGTACACTTCTTTGGAGGTGGGGAAAATGTTGAAGGAGTTTTTGTTTCCTCTCCAATACTTTCTTTAATATACATATACTAAGAAAGGAGGGGGAAAAATAAAATTTAAAAAAGCTGTAATTCATTATGGTATTCTTTTTCAGTAGCTGGACAGAAAAAATTTGGTCACTGACTTTCACAGTGAATCTATGGAGTCAGCCCATATTAGTATGTATAAAATTAATTCAGTACTGACAAAAAATATTCACACAGAATGAAGTTTTGCAATTTCAGAGAGTGGACTACTTTCAAAGAAACTTCACAATCTCTTTTATTTCCAGCCTCAAGTGAATGACTTTTCTTTTATATGCAATTGAGTGCATTCCCTTGATAACCACAAAATAGAATTAGGTGTAATTGCATTAGGAAAAAAAAAAAAAGCATGGGTTTACTTAAAAAAAATTTTTTTGGGAGGGAAATTAAAATTGCTCATTTTACTTACACTGATACACGCTTATTAATTTCCATCTCTCTTTTCCTCTGCTGTATCCCATTATGTTTAGCTAAAATAGAAGGGAATTAATATCTCATTAGCTAGTTCACTGCAGCTTGAAAATCTCTGCAGTAAGGAACTTTATGAAGAGAAGAATGTTTTGACTTTGCCTGTTTATCCATGTACTGATTGAGCTTAGGAAAAAATTAATGACTGTTTTTGAAAGATTAACATAGGTAGTTTCATTATTGATTTAAGCCATTAATTAAATTCTGCTCAAATTTCACTGGGTTCATTTGGGCTGCTAACCATATTTGTCACTCACATGGCTAATTCAAATGAGAGCTTTATGTGTTGCATTTCATGATAAACCACTTCTCTGCTTCTGCTAAGCATGCAGTAACACTTCAGAGCAGCACCTTCTGCAGTTTGTTTCTTCAGGGAGGGCTGTGTTTTTCTGTGGGTTTTCAGTGTCTGGAAGACACTCATATACATGAAAGAAAGAAAAGAAAGAAAAAAAGAAAGAAAGAAAAAGAAAGAAAGAAAGAAAGAAAGAAAGAAAGAAAGAAAGAAAGAAAGAAAGAAAGAAAGAAAGAAAGAAA
>PYHW01010703.1:4225277-4243133 GCA_013186435.1 Turdus rufiventris
AGAAAGAAAGAAAGAAAGAAAGAAAGAAAGAAAGAAAGAAAGAAAGAAAGAAAGAAAGAAAGAAAGAAAGAAAGAAAGAAAGAAAAGATTAAACAATTTTCTGCAAAAATACCATTCCCAATTCACTCCCCCATTCTTTTCTGAGATGTTTTAGGGTCAGATATTGTTTTTAGGTCAGAAATATCTCTCTCACCCGTGACTCAAGGAAATGAGCTGTTTGCAGGGAATCTGCTGGAAATTGCATTAGAGGAAGAAATGTTCCTATAAGACTGCAAAACAACTGCAGTCCCAGAATAGCAATGAGCTCCATGAAGCCCTTTCTTAGTTACTAGAATTGCTCACACTAGTCTACTGCAAGACCTGTATATGGCATTTGCTGTCTCACACCCCAGAGATGCTCCCTGTGCAGTTAATAAGGGCCCTTCCTGGGCAGGGACAGCTAAACTTCACCACCAGAAGTTTTTAGTACAGCTGTATTCTGGTCCCTAACTATCCATCATAAGGAAAGAACTGCAGAATCCTAACATCAGCTCATCATGGCTCTGTGGTTTCTGATGGAAAAACAAATATATCACATAAAGGGAATAAAGTGCTTTTCTCTGGTTATCATTCCACTCCAGGCTTTTGTGTCACAGATTGTCTGGCAGACTCACAATTATTTCTTCCTGCAGCTTCTGGAAATGATCTCTGCACTAAAGAGAAATAAAAGAAATCTCTGCCCACAGCAGAGATGGCTTTTATTTGTGGTATTCTTTTATATTTTTCCATTTCACCATTAACTGATTTTAGCCCTCAATCTTTTCAATGTGTAAGAATATAATTTCTGTCAAGATTTGTACTGTGCTCCAGGTAATTGTTGATATGCCCGAAATCTGTGTCCTATTAATGTATTCATTGTTTTTGATGAGCACACTAGACCTGAGTCACTTCCCAGGCTGCACTGAGCAAATGACATTGCACTTCAATAGAGCAGATCTGGCTGCCTGTGAGGAGCTGCAGGAATGGATGGATGCAAAGGTGTGTACACAGATGAAACTAATGCTGCCTAGATGGACATTCCTGCTTGATTTGTTAAATCTCATCTCTTCAGGATATCATGAAATCTGCACTTCGGGGTGGGTTACAAAATAAAAATATCAGCACAACCGCTTTTGACTTCGAGTCTGATTATCTCTGTAATGAAAGGGAACAGCAGGCGCTTCAGTAGGAGCTGGCTGGCTGGTCCAGGCTCTTCCCCCTCCCCCAGTGCTCGTCCTTGGTACTCAAACAGTGGCTGTTCCTCCTCCTGAGGCAGCTCCCCCAGTGCCAGGTTTTGGGGCAGCCATCTGGCTCCATCCTCCTGCCCAGCACTGTGTCACCTCAGAGTCACCAAGTCCCCACCTGCCACCCTTGGCCTCAGGTCTGGCTGCTGGCCTCTGAATGGCCGGAAATCTGAGTGATTCAAAGGGATAGCACTAAAAATAAACCTTTTTTTTTTCCCCCTCTCCTTAACCAATGTGACTGCAGAGCACATTTCCCTGAGAGGTGGGGAGGCGCACATTGAGCCTGACATCTGATGAAGTGGTTAGTCTCTGACTAGCATCCTTCATTTTGATGAAAGACATTCCACGGAAGGTAGAATTGCTAGCTGTTTTCCTTGCAATGCCTCAAATAACTCAGAGTGAACAGGTTCAGAAATGAGCATTTGCTGCTTCTCCACCGCTTCCAACACCACCACAGAACATGTTTATTTTTTCAGTTACTTTTTTGAGTGATTTCAGTTGCTTCCTGTGAATGCATTATGTCTGTGCTTGTGATTCATTGCATTGCTTATGGTTGTTTAGAGTCTGGAAGTCTCCTGTAAAACATGATTTGTAAATACATCCTCCATGTGAGGGAGAGAGGAAGAAAGGAAGGGAGGAGAGAGGATTCTAGTATTCACTGCCTGCTGCACTGATCAAGTATGGAAGTAGAAATAAAAAAGTCTGTCCAAAGAAATTTGTTCTTTATTGATAGAGCTTAAAAAGGAGGTTTGAAATTAAGAGAAAATGATAAATTATATATACACATGCATTTAACAGTAATGTCATCAACTGTTTGGTTTTAAATCATAGATGCAAAATCAATTCTTCCCATACTATTGAGAAGGAGCAAGAACCAGGCAAACTGAGAAATGTCCAGGCTCTTCCCCTCAGCCCTTCTGCCCATTCTAGACCATTGGTCACTGTTTTTCTCTGCTCCAAGCATGTAAGCAGAATTTGGCAGCTAACTGTTGTGAGAAATTAAATTGATCAGTCCCATGTGGCATGTGATGAGAAATACAGAATCAATCTTTAATCTAGTTTTATATGTCTGACTTTGCAATTTATCTTTATTTTTTTCCTGCACATTTTTCAGCTCTAACCACTCCAAGAACGGAGGAAACCAATGCTGCTATAGAGGAATCATTGATTATATTAACATGTCAGGGTCAATCAACAGTATTGAGTATTTCAGTTCCAATAGACTAATCTCCATCACTGGGAGAGACAACAATTTGTCATTCTGTTCTCAGAGCAGTATGATGAGGACAATATAAGCTTCTGCTAGGAGGGAAAGGGTAGGGAACCTGGTGATCTCTGTCTCCATCAGGATCTGAAATAGAGAGTGCTGCCTGGTGCAAGCCCAAGGCTGTGTTACTCACTTCCCCTTTGTCTTCTCCCTTTCTCCTTTCCTCCCTCAAGTTCATATTTTTTCTTTCATCCCAATACTGTGTCCTCCTCTGCTGTGAGATGCCAATTTCTCTGTAAATGGTTAGAGCTAGCCTCTTTTTCTAGTTGGGAATAGTTTCACTGAAACAAAAATGGAGATCTGAAACCTGTCTTACTCAAACACATCTGTTCCACTGCAGTTTTCATCACCCAGGTGTTTTTTTCCATAGTCACACAGATCCAGTCACTTGATCAGCTGCAGCATCTTGCAAGGGCTGAAAAAAAACCATTGGTAAGCAGATTCCAGTTTAGGTACTCAAACTGTTTTGGTAATGTGGAAAAAGCAATGCATTCCCCTCCTCCAACTCTGCTTTCTGACATAGCAGAGTATTCTCTCCCTGCAATGCTTCCAATAAAACTCAGCCTCAGGCACTGAACTTGGCATAGAACATTTTAGAATAAATAATTAGGCAGAGACAACCAAAATAGGGTCTTCCAAGGGAAATGTCAGGAGACTGACAATAGGTGATATTACCTAGCTTTGTCTACTGCTGTGTACATCCAGCTTTCCAGTGCACACTGTGCTCACAGGGCAAACTCTGAGGACAGGATGATTTGAACAAAGGGATTGAAGTTTTTTCTCTTTAAGTTGCCTACAGCTATTCATCTGTTCCATTTTATCAGCATCTGTGGCAGGATGTAGCATAATGAATGCATGGGTATTATTAAACAATTAGCCAGGTGACATTTTTGGATTTTATATTACCCTCTAGTAAACCTGTAACACTCATACATTAGTAAATTATTGAATTTTCTGCTGGGTCTTAGACTGTAAGCAATTATATGCCATTTTAAAACAGCCAAATAAACAATGTAAAATGCTTAAATTAAATGGGAGAAAGTAGACAAAGACAGAAAATTCCCAAGAAGATAAGAAAAAAATTCATACCAATTACCTGCACAAGTTTAGGCTTAGAAAATACTGATGTAGCATAATGGGCCTACAATTCATCAGTATCTGATATAAAAAAAAAGACTATCCTTTTAGTTTAAGCCAAAAAGAAAATTCTAATGTTTGACAGATACACAAATTCTTCCAAATGTCTTACACAAGTATTTCTGAGTTTAATCACATAAATTGTCATGGCCACACCTTAAGTAAAAGTGGCCTTCTTAACAGACTAAGAGGCAAATAGTCTCTCCCACCATTTACTCAAACAAATACAATTCACAATCTACTCTATGGTACCAGCTCAGCCTTTTTCCCTTTTTAGAGGGGAATTTTATCCCAGAACACCTGTTTCCCTCCCACAAAGTACTCACAGTTAGGAAAATGACACTTGTTTTTTTGGCTTGAGACTGAAACAGAACTGCCATCTTGCCCTCTACCAGCCATTTGTTTCTTTGCCATGTCAGTCTAAGTAGATTAAGTGTACTAAGGGCACATAAGAGTAGAAAACTAAGTAGTGAATTGCTCTAAGGATGAGTGCTTTTTACCCTTCACTGTTTGATAGTGGTGAAAGAGATGACAGTTCCATCACAAAACCCACATGCAGTTAAAGGATTTTACAATAGCAGCAACAATGAGAAGAAATACAGCTGGCCTTGTCTTGTACTACCTCTGTTCTTCAGGGAAGTTACATGTTCATAAGAACATACTGAAAGATGATTGGGACTATCTAGAAATTACCTAGGACTCCATAAACCTTTCCCAGCGACATAAGGCTGTCAGTCCCAAAAAACAGCTCTCAGAGAGGCCAGGTAGCAAAAGAAGTCTCAAAACTTACTAATTTCATACAACAGCTGGACTGATGCCAGAGTCCTATTGGGAGAATAAGAGCAAAGCTTCCCTGTTTGGTGGAGATTGTGGGAGATGCGCTTCTGCAGCTGTATATCTTCATCTCTCCTGGGCTGCCTGGACTCTGATCAATCTCCTTGCATACCCAGTACACAGGGGATGAACAATCCCATGGCACTTTCAGCAAACACAGAACAGGCTTAGCTGAAGAAGTTTCAGATGAATTTCAAGGTGGATTTTTTAAAATGTTGACTGGAGGAGGCTGTGTAATTGATCTGTCCAATAAAATGAGTCCTGAGAATATTTCAATCTGGAAATGATGTTTAGCTGGCAATCTAATGTTATTGCTTCAGTGTTGCTGGTTGGAGGAAGATTGGCAATTGCCTTGCTCTTCTTGCTCTGTGTGTCCATTCCTACCTGTGGACTGCTTAAAGTAATTTTTCAAGCAACACTAAGCCAGACTCCTGGAAACTAATCTTTGATGGATGATGTAATTTGAATGATGGATTCTTGTATCTCCTTCTAGAGTAAGAGGCACTTTAGCTGTTCTTCCTTCAGATATTTTACAACCAGCAATAACAATAAAATAAAGCAAGCAAAGACCTTGAAAACTGGTCACAGTTTTCCCATTGCTATGGAAATGAAATGTTTTCAGTTTTTTTTCCCCACTCATTAGTATATGCTATTATGCTTTACTTAATAGTTCTGCTAAGGCCTATCTTCTTATAGTGAAGAGCTTTATGTAGCTTATGTAACCTCGATTAAATTGTTGCAGAAGTAGTAAGTCTAGACAATGAAGTAATGTTCTACAGCACAATTTTAACTTGAGATACTTTGCATACCAGCCTCTGTGGCATGATGACAAGGGTTTCTCTGCCTGCCTGAGAGAAACTTTGCGTGGGTTATTTGCAGGCATGAGAAAAACATCTTTAAGTGACGTCTCCAGGTACCCACTGGTGGTACAAGACAGAGATCTGAAAGATGTCTCACTATATTCAGTGAATACACTGCTACAGGTATCTCCTTAGATGCAGGCATCCCTCTAGAAATCCTGTTAAATCCTATTAATCTCACCTCTCTGATCTACCATGCAGACTTTTATGCAGTGCTGGGAGTTCTCTTAGCTTGTTTCCTAAGACTGTCTGCCTCTTCTCTTTTCAAAATCCATATGTAGATTGTCTGTAAAAGCAAAAAATATTATTGGCTAGGTATTATGTCCTGTTACATACTGCATGAATAGATATTTTGCAAAAATCTTTAAATTTATCCATGTCTTTTCCATGCTTTAAGTGCTGATTTGTCTGAAGTCCTACATAGAACATAATTTTGACAAATACTTGCCATATGAGGCAGCTCTAATGGCTCTGGTGCCATTCTTCGAACTAGTCAAGTCCAAGTGTATTCAGTGTTTGTGGCAAGGTGTTCATAGTGGCTGGGATGCAGGGTGGCCTCTGAGGAGGAGCTGAGCCTGACATCTGAGCTGGTGATGCCTTGATGAAAATATATCTAAGAAAAACCTTATTTTCTGCTGGACAGAAAAATACAAACTGAGCAAAGCTGCCTGCTTTTCCCATGTACTATACTCATCAGAAGAAACAACATCCACTATTAACCCCAGCACCTCCCAGGAATGTTTAGGAACATATCTTGAGAACCTTAGTGTGCCAAATCACAAGTGCTGGCTGGATGCTCAATTGAATCCTGCTTACTCACCTGCCCTAGAAGAGTTTCCAATGTAATTTAGGCTCTTTCTTGGAACCTAGAAGGTTCCAAGAGGTGAGGTGAGAGGTGAGGGACTTGCCAGAGAGGTCACTCCAGCCCCACATCCCCCTGAGAATTGCCCAGGATTTATGTAATTTGCTTTCACTGTAAATAGCAAAAAGTAAGGGAAGGCTCAGGATCAGACCGAATACTCCTGACAAATAGCTCTTGCAGCTGCTGTTGATCCAGCTCTCCCTCAGGGCTCATAAACCAGAAACTACTGTTGCAGGGTGGCTGCTGAGAAAGAACAATTTCCCTCTTCAGGCTCTAGATTAATCTGATCTCCCTGTTACTGGTGCCAGGCCTGCTGAGTCAGCTCCCTTCTCTGCTGGACCAGTGTCTGTATCTCCTGACTTTGCAATTCCTGCGTTATAGGTTTATGAATTTTCCAGCCTTTGGAGAGTGAGGTCAAAACTAGAGACAATGTCTTTGTCTGGCATATCTGGAAGTCTTCTGCAAAGCTGCATGGTGAGAAAATAAAACAACCAGCACATCACAGCTTCCTGGACTTCATGCAGAAACTGCCATGCAACCCATCCATCTGCTGTCACCAGATGCAGGTGCAAGCTAATGGCTGGGGTTTTTCTTAGATGCTGAATATACTTTCTGGGCTGGTGTTTACTGATCATATCAGCTGTCACTGAAGTCTTTTTTCACAAGCCTCTTGGAATCCACATGGGAGCATCCAACCAGGAGGTTGCACTCCTTTTTCTGCCATGGCAGAGTTTGGGGCTCCAAAACCTAGCCTTCCAGAAGGCTCAGCTTGCTCACAAAGAGATTGCTGACCTGTCTCTCTCACCTCGAGTTCTGCCTGGCATGGGGATGAACTGTCTTGGAAACCAGTATCTGCAATCCTACTTGGGGGTAGACTGTCTGTGGGTTTTTAGATACTGGGAATAAGCCCTAACTCTGTGCCATAACTATGTGCGTCTGAAATCTAGCATAATATGTGTACTGGGACCATGATTCTGGCTTGGAGACAGCATTACAGAAGAGAAATTATAGGGTAGATCTGCTTTTTATCCATACTATCATAGGAATAAACACCTCAGATAGCTCTTTTTTGGGGTTGAATTGCAAATGCTGGGCAGTTCTGAGGCAGAGTGAGAAAGGCAGGGACATAGTGCTATGGAAGTGTAGCTGGAACATCTACTGGGGAGAGCTCAATCCAGGCCATCAGACTGAAATTTTAGAGAAGTTGATTGAAAATGAAACATACAGTAAGGATTTTAGAGAGTTGCTATTTGATGTAAATTTCTGTTAAATTTTCTCTTTTTTGTTTAATGGGGAAAAGATCAGTTCATCAAAACCACTGTCTAATTTCTAATAATACTTGGTAACTAATTTTAGCATATTTAAAAAATCTATGGTGCTATTGAAGTAGAAAACTTTGAACACTAACCATTTTGATTTGTCAAAATATTGTAATTTCACAGTCTTTAACTTAAATGTAGTTCCTTATATCTCAGCTACACATAAGAAATGAGTCATGAATTTAAATGGAACAGATTAAAGTCTAACCAAAATTATGCATAATTTGCACAGGAGATACTGATCTTGTCTGTCCTTTATGCTGTAGCTGTATGTGCTACAACATGGCCGTAACTCTAAACAGGGTGTACTCACATGAAAAAGAAGAGATTCCAGTAAAAATACTGTGCTTCATGGTGAAAGCCCATGCACCTGCAGACCATGTATTCTTTTTATATTATCTGTGATTCCAGTTCCCATTTGTCATTTCCAGGAGGCAGTCACTTTGCATTCTTTGCCCAGCATACATAGCCTTACCACTTCTGAAAGATGCATAAAGTAAAACATATTAGGTACATGCTAGGTAGGAACACAGAAGCAAACAAAAGGGCATTGTTTCAAGGGAGAAAATGTCCCTAAACTTAGGTGCCTGAAATTGCATACCTACCTGGATACTCCTAGCTCCTACAAATCTTTCTCTCCCATTTCTGTTACTTTAAGTTCCTCTTTATACAGAATTTCTACCGATTTCAAATTTGTCAAGAACTCCACTACCTGGCTAACTCCATGCTCCATGGATTTGTTTGGTAATAGAGATAGTTTACAATATTTGTAAATATATGTATGCTCCTCGTGTGTGTAAATATATATATATATATGTATTTATATATTTAAGTTCCAAAATCTTGCCTTTTGGAGATTTAAGTAATACATTCCCAGGATACTGGCTATGGGAAGAAAAATGTGGGTGTTGGAGGGATCCTTCCCACCAATCTCATACTTGCATTTACTCTTCCATAGTGCAGCATTGTCTCAGTTCCTAAGAGTTGGTCTCCAGTCTCTGCACGTGTCCTTGGGACATGGAGAAGCAATGGGCAGGGTCTCCGTTAAACCAGGCTGTTAAGCAGACCTTGCCACACTGAAAAAAGCTGCTTGCACATTCATTCCTATGTTTACTTTTAAAAAATGCTTATAATATTGCAGAAATGCTTATACATAATTCATTTTCTTCTTTCCTCAGGTCTGCTTTTCCATTTGTTGGTATAGCACTTATAGATAGAAGATTTAATGTTGAGCTCTGACCCATTGGTTCTATATTTCATACAGTGAATCATAAGCTTTGTTTCTCTATATAAGAAGGGATTATCTCACTTGTTTTTCTAGGACTTGGCACCCTCTGAGCAAATTATCTTTTTGCCACTGACCTGCTGTCATCCTAAGAACTTTATATGGTAAAATATTCTTCTCACACAACTCCCATGCTGTTCCCAGAAGAGTCATGTTCACATTTGTGTAAGAGCTTTTGGGGATGTAAGTTGATTCTTATAGTCTGTTTTAACTTTGATGCTGAGTTTTCTTTTTATAGGTTATTAGTTTTTTTACCCCATCTTTACTTTTGTTTTTCTTATTTTCCTTAGTCTGAGATATTTCCTCTGTAAAGTGCCTTATTTTGACTAATAAGTTTTGTTGTCTTAATTGATCCTCTTGTCTCCCCCCCATCCATTTCACCCTTGACTAGTCTTTTGGCCATTTTCTCTTTTGTTGGCCTGAGATGAAATCTGATAATGTGAGAGTCTAAGAAAAGAAAGAATAATTACCATAGAATGGTAGAGTTGATGCTGGTTGGAAAAAGCCACAAGGATGAGGAAAGACAAGATAAGGATATGTACACATGACAAGACTGAGAAGATTTACTGCTCATGAAATCACCAAAACAATGTTGTAACGGGGGATGAAATCATATGGAGAATGACTAATTCCCACTCTAAGGTGATCTCCTACTAGGTAAAGATATTAAGATGAGCAACTGAAAAACATATAAGAAAAACCTGCTGTGCTTTTCACTTCAAGACAATAAACACATTCTTGAAGAATATCCAACTGTTTCATTTTGTTTTGTTTTTTAAAGTATCGTTTCTGTTTGCTGATGCTCTTTCACAGCCTGTATCTCCTACACAGTGCAGTAGTTAGACTTGTACAGTTTTCTTCCAGCATGTTCGGAGTCACTGAAGAAGGGCAAGTGATAATATCAAAATCAGCCTTGAGGTCCCATAGAAGGTGATGTTGGATTTCCCCAGCTCAGGAGAGTCAGGAAGGCACTGAAGCGAGGTAGTTAGCAAAATGCACTAAGGAAATGGTAATACTGAAAGCAGGGCTAGAGCCATGCATGATGCTTATTTGGCCTGAAGCAAAGTTGATATTTTATGGTGGTGATCTTTTACTTTCTTTACAAAAGGAGGGGGAGAGCAGCAGCTTTCAGTGAGACAGGTAATTCAGCGAAGGAAATGTACCAGAGTTGTAATGCTGAGACATGCCCTGTGAAATGAATGTCAGGAAAACTGGAGCTGGAAAGAGATCTAGTGTAGTTGACAATTTAGTTAAAATGTCAGCTTAATATTTTTTTTAACAAAGAACAGAACTGGTGAGTGATTATTGATGCAACAGCACATGTAAATTTAAGGGTCTAATAGGTATCTGTCCTCTGGTATTTTTAGTAAGTTATTCTCTTATTCTCCAGGTAACATTGAAGTCCAAATGCCTGTGCATAGAAAGTAAGGAGAAGTATTTTCATACCACCTATCCTGGTACATGAATTTATTTACTGTGGCTTTTAAACCTGAAGGAGTCCTGAGATTAATCAATTAGGGCTCATAGACCTTCAGTCTTTGCATACTCTTTTGAAGAATGATTGCCATTTTCAGGTTTCATAAGAGACATATTAATGAACCTTTACAAGGTTTAAGTCCTGGATGATGTGATGTAACAAAGCATACCTTGTCCTAAGGCATGCCTCCATCCACTTCTATGTTGTTCATGATACTTGCTATACTTTATTTTTCTTGTGCATGTGCATTTTAAGAACAAATAAGGAGCCTTCATGGATGGCATTTCCTGGTACTTCTATGAAGAGAACAATGCTTTAAAAGTAAAGTTATAAACAGTACCTGAGGCAACTGAAAATCCAAGAATAGACTTTCATTTTGTTTAGGTAGGACCTCAGCTCTAGTTTAGCAGGTGTCTGACACAAATGCATGAAGGACAAGGTAAACAAGGATATGCACACATTGTGTGTCTCCTTGCAAAAGTGTGGTAAGGATACACCTGAGGCATCTTCAATGAAGGAGCATCATGGGTGGGTGGAAGAGCATCGCTGAGGCTGGGGAACTGGCAGAAAGTTGTGTGATCCCACCAAAATGCAATATTTACACAGCCTATGGCCAGTTCTGGTCCCTTCATAGATCATTGTGTCAGAAGGAGTTGATCTTTAAAATGCATTTAACTTCCCTTGAGTTTCTAATAGGAGGTTGAATGCAATGCTAAAGTGAAAAATGAGCAATAAAGCTGTTGGTAAAGAAACAAAGGCAGTCTTAAAGCACTATTAATCTTTCATGGACTACCTGATATTAAAAAAAAAAAGATTAAATGTATATATTAGCTAAAAGAGGATGTTGTTGCAGTATTGCAATCTGTCCTACTCTAAACTTAAGGACTCATATTAACCCCTAGAAAATAAGTTTTTTAGTTCAATGACTAGAGGAAAAGCAGCAGTAGGGACAGTAAGTGGGATGACTAGAAAGTCCTGACTAAAGAGTTCCTCCCATACTTGGAGAAAACTCTGTAGATCCCTCTCTGTGGTGCTCACTGGGAAAGCAGTGGTTGAGGAACTGGTGAGTTATTACTGTGGGAAATAATCTTTTGTCTAAATTTGGGATTTTAAGTCGTCTTTGCTTCCTTTGATTATAAACATAAAAGCTTGTCATTAATTTGGTGGCAAGCAGAAACTTTACATCAAGAACTTGAAAAAATGCTCATTATCCCGGTTAATTTTGAATTCAATATTCATCTCCAGTAGATTCTCCAAATAGTAATAGGAGAACAAGATCAAATAAGCATTCCAGATGGAGGATTGCCCAATAGGCATGCATCACTTCCCTCTTCACCTTCTTTATTTTCACTTCAGTAGAGAGAACATAAGCAGTGATTTCAGGCAGTAAGGTCTCCCTACAAGAATGAAAGTGGATCAGACACTACAGATACCATGCATTTAAAATCAAATCAAAATCATATTCTGTTTTAGGTCACAGTGCAAGCATTTTTTGTAACTACATCTCTGTTTAACTACTTTTCAAACCTAAAATTTTATACCAAGAAATGGTATAACAATCAAGGGTTCTTTGTGGACATGACCAAGTGACCCTTGTATAAAACTCTTCTTCAAATCATTGTTATTGTGCTTTCATTTTTATTGTGGCTAAATCAACAACTTTAGGAAAAAAGTCAGCTGGGAGATGTACAGCATGTCTTAATGCTCTCATCTCCAGGCAGCTGCTTTTTCTTGCACCCTCATGTCATTTTCAGTAGAAGACAAATATGTCCATTTTGAAGAATTCAAAGGACTTAGAACTCTACTTTGAATTTAACAAACAAACAAACAAACAAACAAACAATCCAAAAACAACAACAACAACAACAACAACAATAACAAAAAACCAAAAAAAACCAAACCAAAACAAAAAAAACCAAAATTAAGAAAAAAAAAAATCCCGAAACATTTGCTTTTGTCACTTTTCTAGAAACAACCTAGGATTGTTTGCTGTCCTGTTGGGAAACTTAGGGTATTATCTTATTGTCAAGTGTCAATTTTGTACTAAAGTTTCAGCTGGAGGTATGGTAGAAATAGATTTAAGGTGGACGTATACAGAAATCCTATGATATATATGAGAATCAGTTATCTGCATTGTGTTAAAAGCTTCATAAATGGAAATCTGCAGTTTCTGTGAATCCTTTAAAGGATTAGTAAATGACACAGAGCACTTTGGACTGACAGGCAAAATTATTCCACGCACACCCCACATAATCTGGGTTTTGACCAGTTTTTTCCATAAATATGAAAAAAGGTAATGTCGTGTGAGACTAATACAGCTAGCTTTACAGTAACTGTGTTCCAAAACATTTTGTGGCTTTGGATAACATAATTAATGGGGGATATTTACTATAAATAAATGATTTGCAGAAAATAATTTCAAAACTGTAGTTAAAAACTAGATGTATTTTGTCACAGCAGTTAGGAATGTAATGAAATAAATTCTTAAACCCCAATTTTAATTTTTTTTAAAAGTTCTTTTAATTTTTTTTAAAATTTTGTGGAAATTTGAAAAGTAAAGAGGGACATCCCTAGGTTTCCATAACTGGTCACTGCTTGAGCCTGAATATAAGGTTAGAAGGGGTTTTGGTCCCTTGACCTTTGTAAGGTTTTAAAAAAGTAGTTTCAAGAAATTTTTTTTTCTCTTTTATGAAATACTAAATCAATTTAACTTTGCAAGGAAGTAGCCACTCTTTCAGTATAGAAACACTTGGGAGATATAATAAAGCTCTAGTATAAAGAAAAGTGAGTTACAAACTTATGTTGTAAATACCTGGACTCATTTTATAGGGTTTTTTGCTCTTATGCAATAAAGATAATCTAGCTGATATTATACAATAAATATAATGGAGCCCCTATCCTCAGTGAATCTGAAATGCATTCATTTTTGAACTTGCATGTTCAAAAACTACAGTATTATTATGCTGTAAATTTGACTGTAGAAGGAATGAAGCATTTTCTCATGTGTGTCACTACTGAATTTCTTCTTACTGAATGCAAAAATCTAAAATAGTCTTTTAATCTCTGGAGGAGTTCAAAGATTAAGGTAAAGTAATAATGCATGATGTGCTTGAAAACTTGGTTAAATAAAAGGAACACTGAGTTATTTATTTTTTACAGTGCTGTTGATGTATTTGCCATGCTAGGATTTACAACAAATAGCCTGCTTCTGCAGTTTTAATTAAATATGACTGGCTTAAAATGTGAAAGTGGTAAACAGGAATTACAAATTGGTGTTTTGCCTGAGGATGGGATTTAGAACTTGTCACTTAGAGCCACATTTTTAACTTTAAATTGGCTGTTTCAATACATAGAATATGAACTAAACCCAGAAAAGATACTCAGTCACTTGTGGACTCACAGAGCTGAATAAATATCGAAGGACACATATTAAGAATTTTTGACAAGCATTAAAATTTCTTTTTGCAATCTCTAAAGGTCTTGCTTATAAAACCAGAGGTGGCCTCTGTACACCAGTTTCCATTATGCAGTCAGCCAACTCAGCCAATGGAACAATGACTATCATATTAACATTGTAGGAGAGCTTTGCATTGGAAATGTTTCACAAACCTTGTGGTAATGGCGTTTGCTTGCCAGAAGTGGGATCCATCTTACTGTTAAAAGGAGGAGACTGTGCCATGGGTGACAGTGCTGAGCATTGTGTCTTCAATAGTCCATCTTATTTTTGGAACTATGTGCTAGACCTTCCCTTGTGTCTCCTTCAGCAGTGAGAGCTGTAGTCTCATGTGGGTCTCAGCCTCTTTCCTATGACAAAGATCTCAGTCTCCTATCCTGTGTTCCACCTTGAGCTATGCCCAGGCATTGCAGATGACTGATAGCTTCAGAGATGCGTGAATATATTTGAAACTGAAAAACCCGCCTCCAAGTTGGTGTTTGTATATAACTACAGTTGGCAAAGTATATACTCAAGGAAAGGGAAGGAAAGAAAGGTGCAATATTTCTTGCAGTCTCATGCCTGAGAACTGTGTGGTACAATTTGTCATTTCTTCCACCTGCCATATAAGTATTTTTTTCTTCTACATCAATGTCAACTTGCAGCCTTTATTCTACAAAGACAGATAGAAATGTGAATTGCTTTCTTAGAGTTAGAGGGACTCCTTATAATGACCAACATTATGCTTGTGTGAGCAAAGTCTGAGCAAGTAGGCACTTGTGTGCTATCAAGGTGTTTAGTTTCTGCCTCAGATAAACAGCTGTGTTTCTGTCAATTCATAGTAGTGGAACAAAATATTGTGGGGTGTTCAGTATCTCCTACAGCAGTAGCTACTGAAACACCGTGAAAGTACAAAATAGGCAGATATACTGTTGGAGGAATACTGTCATAAAGTCTGAGACTTCTGTTTATAAGTTTGCTCTAGCTTTTTGGTTTTTGTTTGTTGTTTTGTTTGTTTGCTTTTTGTTTTGCCTCTCTTCCCTTTTTAAAGTTCAGGTGTCTTGGTAGGCATCTAATCAAATTCCTATATTTATAATTGTTGATTGTTGTTATCATAAAAATTAAAACCTTATAAAAAATAGGGAATATTTCAGGAAATACCACTATGGTTGTATTACCACTTGTTTGTTTGTTTGTTTGTTTTCCTGGAAAAACAGTTGATTTTCACCTGTTTCTTCTTCAAATTAGTGAATTTAATTTCTTTTGAATGATCCATAATATTCTTGATGCATTTTAAAGATTACTTCTTACATTTGCTGTTATTGCCTTTTGTAATTATGATTTTTCTCTAAGAAGTGTAGTATATAGTCTAACTTACATTTTTTCCATTTTACTCACTGTGGATGTAGCACTGAAAACCTGCTCTTATCATCTCATATCCCAAGCGTAGTAAGACATGATTCTTAATTGAATTCTAAATATCTAAACTACCACAAATGTTTCTGTCTCTCGTGGCTTTATATGCCATCTCAACATCTATTTGAAGAATCTCAACAAAGATTTCCTTCCTGGGTTTATTCCATATACACCTTTCTGGCATCATTAAGAAAAATTCTCTTTCTGGGGAAAAAACTCCAAGAAATAACCAAGTAAAATTTGAAACCACAAAAATTTGCAAGTCCACTGCAAAAACTTAAACAGCATTTTACCTCCTAAATTTTTAAGCCAGATTGTCTTATTGCTCAGCATTTATCAAACAAATAATCACTCAGCCACTGCTTCTCCATGCATTATTTTCTTGCCTGTAATGTTGTCAGAATTCTTTGTGTGCTCTGGTTCCCCTTCTTGTGCAATGTATGAGCACTTGGGTACAAGAAGAACTTTGTTCATTTACATATGACTATTCAGTCTTTGAGTTACTGTGAATGCTATGCTAATATTTACAGTTTCTTGTGTTCTTGTTCTATATGTAATCACAACCATACTTGTTACATTGGTTTGGCCATCAGATACCCCCCAAACAGTTCAGGGGTATCTGATTCCAGAATAAGGCATAACATGCCAACTTTATCTGAAATCTGAAAGGTTGAATTATATGTGGTAGGTGTAATGGGAGTCCACAGATTGTAAAACTCTCTAAAATAAGCTTTCTGTGTCTATATCTTTGGCTCAGAACTTTCCAGAAAAAAATTCCTCCTAAGTTCTCATAATAGAGGAAGTCAATGACTTTCTGTATGTAGCTCATCTTTCTTCTTTTCTGTGTTCTTCCTATTGTACTTATTGCTTCACCCCTGTTTTTCAAATAGTGCTGCAGTCAGAATGAGTCACTGGCCAAGGACAACTATTGCCTAATACTGCAAGAGCAAATAAGGAAAACAAAACCAAGGGAAAACAATATTTCAATTTGTTGCCTACCAGAGACACAAATCTTTAATAATGTTTTCATCGATTACACTTTCTTGCTCAGCATTTACACTATCAGAAAAACTATTAGAGTCTTTAATGCAGGACTCAAGCACTGATGAGTGGTATACTGCATCTATGTGCTACTTAATTAGACGTAATTATTCATAAACTTCCCTGATGAAAGACCTCATTATTACAACAATCATATCACGTAGGTTTTCAGTGTTTTCTGAAATACCTTGCCTAATGGGGCTGTGGAAATTGCTTGTGATTTTAGTCTAGGAAAAACAAAGATTAGAAAGAAGACCTGAAATGTGGTCTTGCAGAATTTTCCCATTTCCCTGCATCAAGGCAGTGCAGCAGATTGCACAGCCCGGTGCTCAGCCCAGAGCAACCCCTCCATGAGAGTGGGGTGAGGACAGGCTGCTGCCCAAGTGGGTGTGACAGATGCTCTGCTCCCAGGGAGGTGTGGCAGGACCTCAGGAAGAAGAATGCAGGACTGAGATCTGGGAGAATGGGAGCAGGTGAGTGACAGCTCTGTCCTCAGGCTCTGCAGACTGCCAGGGGTGTCAGGCTGAAGCCTTTCAGGAAGACAGTGCTTCTTTAGAGAATGTCAGGTATTGCTAAATGGCATTAACTCATGCTAGCAGATGTTAACTTGTGGGAGGCAGGAGGATGACAGCAAGGGTAGCAGGCTCTTTCAGGGAGCTGGAGAGCCAAGGCTGTCTCATGGAGTGTGAGAGTCCTCACGGTAAAAGCCATGAGAATTCCTGGCACTGCATACTTTGCTTATAGATCCAGATGAGGTGTTGAATTTGTTAGAGCACCACTACCTTAATCAGCCCTGAATATTTTTCCTTTTTGATTTTGCAACATCTGAGGAAGGAAAACCAGCACCTATCCATCTATTCTTGGAAAGGAAGCTAAGTTTACCGAATTGATTCTGTGGATTAGCTAGAATCATGGAGTAAGATCTCAACCTGTCTAAGCAGTAAATGATCTGAACTGCTTTCTGCACTCAGATTGATGATGGCTGTCAAGTCAGGCTGCTGAAGAATCTCACTTAGACTTATTATTAAGGGTGAGATCCATTGACTGTTCAGGCAGGGTTTCATCTGGAGCTAAGGTTATCTCTGGCACATATCCATAAATGCCTTGTAAGGACAAAGCCCCAGCTGGTTGTGGTGGTGATTGTTAGATTGCTGCCCATAAGCTTAGTGCTACTGGGGATGTGAAGGTGAGAGTTAGTCTTATATGAAAATGAGAGCCACGGAAATGTGGGAATGGAGGAAGAAGAGGAGAGACGTGGGGAAGAAGGGGAAAGGAGGGGAAATGGATCAATCCTCTTGCCTTGTTGAGAAAAGAACATAAGATACTTTGCGCAGTTATCATTGTTCGTCTAATGGAAGACATTTAAACAATTTCAAAGTTTTGTGTTAAGTTAGTATAAAATAGCAGTGCCTAGAATAGCACACTATTATTAATTCTGAAATTGTTTCAAAGTCCACCCTTTCCTCCCACTCCACATATTACACAGAAACAGTTACTGTTATTTTTGTGCTTAACTCCCAGTAGATCTGAAAATGAACAATGAAGTATGCTCATATAATTCAATCAGGAAAAAAATACATACAGTATTGAATTCTGCTTCAGATACACAGGTCTATAGCATGTCCCTTTGAGCTCTGGGTGGTAACTGTTTCAACTAAAGGTA
>PYHW01010703.1:4273656-4296299 GCA_013186435.1 Turdus rufiventris
TCCTTCCTTCCTTCCTTCCTTCCTTCCTTCCTTCCTTCCTTCCTTCCTTCCTTCCTTCCTTCCTTCCTTCCTTCCTTCCTTCCGAAAACCTTGCAGCCTGTGACTCACTTGTTAAGGAAAAGAGGTAGAAGACAGGAGATTGAGTCAGGTATTCAAAACATGAGAGATTGCAAAAATCATGTTCTGCCGCCTTGTTTCATCCTGTCTCTTTAAATCTAAAATTAGGTTTGCTTTCTTTTTTAAAGAATGAGTGCAAATGCCAAATGGAATAAAAGGCTTCCTGGTTGTACTGAGCGGGATTCCTAAGTCATATTGGCCTCAGGAAATTCTCTGAGCTGAAAATAGTCATAAAAAGGAACAGTGCTAGTAGAAAATGCTATATATGCTTTCCAGACTCTTACTTTTAATAATTGGTCTGTTAGATGACCTGGAATACCAGATGAGCACTGTGTCTGATTCTATGTACTGCTCTGGGACTCTTACATAATATCCCTTTGTGGGACTGCTCAATATGGTGCTCAGCCTTAGAATTAACATGGAATCATACTTCATCTTACTTCAAACTAACTTGAGAAACGGTCATGATAGGATGCTAGCACAGAATTTTTTCCTACTTATTCTAGGAGTAGAATTTTTCTTCCTGAATTGGCCTTTTACAACAGAGATGAAAAAGATTAACTGATTAGTCTTAATTATTAATTAGCAGCAATAACTCTTGTCTTTTGCTATCTTTGAAGCCCAACTTGGTAATGCAGCAGGAAAATAAGGAGCAAATGTGTTTTGAAGTATTCTTCTAACTAGAACTAGCAAGAAAATTTGGGGCTAGTCACTTTTTTTGACATGACAGGCTGCCTGCTAGGTCATTGACCCCAAATCTTTGCATGCCTTCAACACAGCAAATACAAATTTTGTTGAACACATGAAGATGAAATAAATTACCTATGTGCTTAATTCCTAGCATCATACTTGGTCAATGACCCTTAGTTTTGTGCATAAATAAATTACTCTGCAACCAAATATTCTGCGGCTCTCCCTACACTGGAATGTCTTAGGTTAAGTATGTTTTACTTAAAACTTTACAAACATGGAAGCAAATATTTGGCTACATTGGGCCAATTTGTTGGCAGAGTGCACAGCTGTGCAATTGCAAAAATATGGTAATAATGGTGATGAAAAACAGATTCTTTATTAAAAAATTTAAAATAATTCTAACAAGTGCATTAAAATCCCATTATTGAGTTTGGAGATGTCAAAACGGTTACAGTTCTGAGCTAGGATTTGAAAACATGCTAAGCTAGAAAATATAAATGTATATGTGCCAAAGGTATTGTGTTGCTAGACTGCTCCAGTCTGTCAACAGCTTACTATGATATTTGTCTACAAGGGTTGGCAGTTTAATATATACTGCACCAAAACAAGGTACGTGATTAACAGCTTGACAGAAAGAAATGGTCAAAAAGACAATTTTTTTCTTGGCTAGAACTTCAGCCTGTAACTGCAATGTCTGGTGGCATCATAATTTTGTAGCTGAAATGTAATAAAACGTTCTTCAGAATGGAATTTGCAACCAGAGGGAAATAGAGTAAGGCTTTCTAAATTGCTGCAACATCCATTGCAAAGTAGTACAAAACACCACAATCAAACCTCAATGAATTTTTCCAAAGCTTGTAAGAGGAATAATAGATCGGACAACATCCCCAGCCTGTTGATTTTGAAAAGAAACTGTAAAGTTTCAGCTCCCCGTCCAAAGAGGCAATCTTGTGGTTTTGCTTGATGCAGTAGTCATATTGTAGAGAAGCTGCCACAGCATGACTCTTTATAGCCTCCATCACAGAAAGCAACAGAAATGGTCACAGATGAGCAGCTGGAATCTCTGAGGTAGAGACTCATTTCACGCATGGCAAGAAAGAAGACAGAAAAAACATCATTCATTGCTAGTATGAATTGTGGAAAGCATTTTAACAACCTTAGTACCATTTTGCTTTGGAACTTTATCTAGAGACATCATCCATAGTGTCAGACAAGCATATCTTCTATATTGCAGTAAAACCACACACAGACTCATTCTTTTTCCATTTCTCAAAAAGAAATATAAGAAACCTTACTGACCAATATTTGCACACGTTTATAACACTATGCACTGAAAAAATCAGCCAATGCTGATACAAAGGCAAAAACCAGTTTCCTTGGAATTCACCCTTGTTTTGAATACTACTGATAGCTAATTATCTAACAAACTTTAAAACTATTAGGAATCAAGTATGGAGTTTCAGCATTGTTTGAAGACATGATATGAAATTAGAAGAAATGTTATTATTGATTTTTCTTGCTGCATGGTATTAAATAATATCTATCAAAGAAGCCATTGAAATGTTATTCCAAAAGAAAAGCAGACAAATGATTTAATAAACCCAGCTTCTTCATTTGTAGTCTTATTCCTGGAACAGAACACATTTAATTCTATGACATGATATAGATTCTAGCCCCACATTATTGTATGAAAAGTATGATTATATGAACACTTTATTTTAAAAATACACATCTTTGAGCAAAATCCTGAATCAGACTAGAACGTAAAGCTGCTTACAGTGGTAAAACATTAGTCCAGCTGTTGGTGTGGTATATACAGAATAACTAACTTGGTAGCTCTTTTGAATAGCAGGTTTAGGAGCTGATATAAAGCATAAAACATGCTATATTCTGATTTTCAGACATTGTATCTATATGGTTAAAAAACAAAAGAAAACAAAAGGTTATACCTTAGAGTCTTTCCAGCAATGAAGTCTGCAATTCTGCTGCATGAAGTTGTCTTGTATTTTGCTCACAAAGGACTGGTGGATGAGTCATGGCCTTTCATACATCAAGGCCAGCAGCCATAGCATGGGCTATTCTAGGGCAGAGCTGGTTTATGTATGCAGTCTAGGAGTAATATCTGACAAAAATCTCATGCTGTGTGCCTTTTTAAAAAATCTATTGCTTAAAAGAGAAACAAAGTACTTTAAGTGTGCAATGAAGATGGATCTTTAATTTAAAAAATGGCTATTGAGTTTATAATAATTAACTACTCAGGGTTTGAAGATGAAGATACCAAATTTCTAGGTATTATTAAGTAATGAGATAGCTGAGAGCATAGTTCCAATTAGGTTAAGTAATATAGAGGGGAAACAAGGTCCTTCATCACTCAGTGCTAATGCAGGGCAAAGTAGTGCTGTAACGACAAGATACTCCTTTGCATCACTTCCCTGCGTTGGATGGTAGGGCTTTCTGAGAGGTAAGGATTGAATCAGTACTTTGGTGCACTAACCACACCATAACTTTGGTCTCTGCCTCATTCAAAGACCCGTGCAGAATTCATTACTAGTTGCAAAGTGCTTTGTGACCCAGGTGAGATAATGCTTTGCACCCATCTGACAAAGGGTTTTCCTTTTCCTTAACTTCAGTGTAGGAACTCCAACCTTTACACAATAGCTTGTTTTTATCTCCACCCACAATGAGCAACATTTTCAGATACACTTCAAGTTGTATAAAGTGTCAGAAAAGAAAAAGTACATGATATGGGTGTTTGGAACTGAAATCTGAGGTAGAAGTGTGGTTTCCCTGATTTCCTCATCATTCTCTGGGAGTTTCAGGATTTTAGTGCATCTCATTTCAGCTTCCATTTGTAGGAATAGAGTAAAAGAAAACTTTTGACAGAAAGCTTGTTGTCAGCTGAGCTTGAAACTCCAGGGTGTATCCCAAATGAAAACTAGAATTCATTTAACCCTTTCCTCTCATTTTATTGCTTAGGAAGGTAAATTGTGAAGAATGATAGCAATTTAAAAATTTTCTCTGCTGATTATTGCAGTTGAGAATGACACTTTATTTCATTTATGCTATTACCTTTGTTTTTTGAGCGAACAGTTCTGTTATATATGACAGACTGACTCTAAGCTGTAATTAATCCATGAAAGTCTGAAACATCTTTCAATGAAAATGCAACATATTTTTGTCTGAACTAAGTGTGACTGATTAGGGCTTTCCTGAATACCAGATTTCCCTTGCTGATTCTCTCTAGCACTAGGAAAATCACCAGTTGCAACACTGCTGGAAATATAAAGAAGTAATGGACTATTGTGTTGTTTCCTCTGATATAAAGTAAGTTGGGAAAACAGGCCACACAAAGCATAGCTGACAAAGAAGGAAGAGCCATGTAATATCGTGAGCAGGACCTCACCAGCTCTTTTATTGTCCATTCAGATATGTGATGAATGGCATTTGTAAGAAGCTGAACAGACTACAATAATTTTCATAGACCTCTGATGCCTGTTAATTAACCAAACTGACATTTGGGAACTATAAAGGGGATCATTGCATGCATTAGCTGCACCTGGCAATGTTTAAATGTAAAATGAGTCAGAGATCCCTGTATGTATGTGTTACTATTATGTTATTATTAGCATTTATCAGTTTCTACAGCAGTCTAAGGGACTATTTTAGAAAGAGTAAGGAATTGGTGAAAGAGAAAGAGGGAAGGGATAGGGATCTTTTAAACTTCATCTGCCTGCCAGAAAACCCTATACAGGGTATTCCAAAGCTGCTGCCAAGTTAAAAATAAATGGGCCAGAGCAGACATTGTAATTTTCATGACAGCCACTTGCTGCTGATTGCACAAGTCTGCTTCTCTGCAGTATGGAATGTTCTATTGAGTGAAGTAGCAGCGCTTACAGACGGATGGGGTCAGGGTTCACAAACCAGGGCTTACTCAGAGCCCTGCTGTTTGCTAACTTTTCCACACAATCTGAGGTATCAAACACTTTCTTCTTTATCTGTCTATTCTCAGCAAGTCCTGTTCTAGTTCACTTCTGACTAAAGCTGTCCTTACCTACAGAATATTCTCAAAGAGGACGTGAGGTGGACAATGATTGTCCCCAAACAGACAACATAGGTTCAGACCTAGAACAGTGTGATGAATAACAAGCAAAATGAAAAGCTGCTCATGAGAAGAGAAAATAGGATTTGAGCTCCACAACTGCTGTTTCAGGCAAATGTGTTTTGTTTCTTTTTTTAACAATTCACGGTGTCATCATGGGAAATGATACAAAAGCAAACAGCAGAATTACCACCAAAGTCTGAGTATGTAGTAGGATTAAACATTCCCTCCCAAGTAAACATGTTTGAAAAATCTTACTTATATTATTAGAGAGAAATCCTCAAACTAACTTAAAATGTCCATTGACAGTATGAAAAGTAACTATACCACAAAAATAGCTAACCATTTATTCAAATATTTCATACATACAGTCAAATATAAACAAGTCTAGAGATGTTAAAAGCTCTTTTTGGTCAAGTGACCAAACACTAAGTACTTAACAGAACATTTTCAAGTGGACCTACATGTTCCCTTCTTTTATTTCCAAACTCTCTTAACTCTCTTGTTTTGGGTAGAACCAGAAAACAAAAAGCTCCAAAAAAAAAAAAAATTGAACTATGTTTTTTAAACTTGAGAAAAAGTTTCATTTTGTCAAAGTTCAAATTTCGTTTCACTCAGTCTATTTATTCCTGTTGCTAGCTATAAAATATAGAAGTGAAATAAACACTGATCAGAAGTTGAATAATAATTATTTTCATACTCCTATGTAGAACTGTTATCACCAATTGGTAACTCATAACTTTTAAGCAGTAGGAAATTAAATTATGCAATCTAGGACAAATCTTATAAGAATGGAGACTTATTATCAGATTTCTGGGGACTGTAGTTTTTTTAGAACTGTGTAATTAATACTAACATTCTTCTCATGGCCCATCTGGGATCCATTGTCTCAACTCTTTGGTCTTCCACACTATTTACAGGCACAGCTTCAGGCAGGCAGATGCTATGCAGCTCAAGCCATACATTTTTAATCTACTGATAGCAGCATTTCCTTAGGTGACATGCTGGAGACTTTTCCCCCCTCTTTTACATTAATTAGTTTCTGTTTGGAAGGCACACTGAAACAACAGTGACCTTCCAGTTTGCCTGTCCTCTGTGTTGTCTGTTAGTAGACAGAGAAAATATATAGGAATGATAAACTGTGAACGATTTTTACTTTCACATTATTTGACTTCCCAATTTCCAGACACTTCAAGATGCCTGTATCTTACCCATGTCCAAGGCACAGTGCATAAGCTGTTAGGCTGCTGTTCTGTGAGCAAAGTTTTCAGAAAACTGTCTCCAGATAAACAGCTGAAAATAGTCAAAGTAGAAATTCAGCTCTTTCCTTCTCCTTTCTCATTGATGTAAGTCATAAACCCTCCCTGGGATAATTTAAAAGCTGGGTCCCCTTAGTTCTACATAGTACTGTAGCCAAAATGAGTCTAATATGTAATGAAAATTCAATCCAAAATTTAGTCCTAAGTTAACACATCTCCAAATGCTCACAGGATTCATGCAACAACACAATGATCGTGTAGACATCACAACTGCGTGCAGTCCTGTTGCAACATCAGCCATATCTGCACTCTTCTGGAACTTTCAGTTTGACCACTGATATGCAAGGTTTCATAGCAGGTTTCTTTGGGTTGGGTGTGAATCTTATTGCAAATTATTTACATATAATCAAGTACTTCACGACTTTTGTAAATGTTGTATCTGATGATTTTTAAAGGAATTCAACTTAGATCAAGCAGTACAGGAGATGAGATAGAAAACAATGATGAATGGATATTGGCATTTATTTATTGTGTTTTACCCAATAGGTTATTGGTGGAAGCAAACTGGCTGGGTTGGGAGATACTGAGTTAAAGCAATAAATTTCCAGAAAATCTCAAGCAATAATTGCACAAGGTCTGTGACTGTGAATACAGGGGATTGGCAGGAGGGAAAATAGAAACACTGACATTGTAGAGGGAATTCAGGAGATAAATCAAACGCTTGTGGAGAAAACTGAATTTGCCTGTGAGATGCTGGAGAAAGCTCTCTGGTATATGGATTCATATAGATATCTTGGAGGGAAATGGAAGACCTCTGATTCCAGTTTTAGAAATATTGTTTTGTAGCCTGAGAAGCTGCTGTGTTGGCTGTAGAGAGACCAAAATAATTTTAAGTGCTCTATATTTTCATTGTTAAGTTGGTTGGGTAGATGTGGTTGCTTGAATTCATAGAATTCCTAACAAACCTACCAGAGAGGAAAGGAACACTTTGAATTCTACACATAAACTGCAACCAACAGAAAGTGCCAGAAAGGCAGAGTTCATCTGAAATGATGGCATTGTACATGCTCCATGGCAATGCATGGTGATGATATCCATAAAAAAGAACAAGATACTTGTGACACTTTCAGTGAATATCTGGTTGTCCAGAAACCAGGAAAGTGTGTTCCCCACAAATGCCCCTAGTTCCATCTGGGGACATCTATTTGCTTAGTGGGGTGAGACCTGTGGTGGGCTTCTGTCCCATTTTGGTTGATTCATTATATGCTCAGCCCTACTGAAACATTAACAAGGAGGTGCCATCTCCTCCTCAGCTGGGACCATGGAAATTGGCTCTCCTGCAGCCCACCTGCAGCACAGGCTTGTAATTTTGACCTTATATAAATCTCATGAAAAGATAGGGGCATCACTGAAATCAGTCCCTTAATATTTGTCAGAAACCTCAGGTGTGGCAGTGAATTACTCTGTCTTGAGAAAATAAAGCCAAAAGTTGAGAGGCAGCAGAAAAATAACTTCCACATGCTGTCAGTGTTAGAGGAAATAAAATCACTCCAGGCAAAATTGGGTGTTCATTTTAAACCTTATTTTAAAATCAATGACTTTGACATGGGAGAGAGATGAAGAACAATCAGGCTTTCTGGGGGGAAAGGGAAGCTTACTCTGCAATCAGGTTCAGATCTCTGAAATAAAGAAAGACAAAAGGATGAGAGAAATGAGTTTTCAATTACAACTTGAATTCAGAAGTTTCGACAAAGACAGATGAATGGAAGTACATAGGAGGTTTTTTTAACACTGTACTTCAATCACACTTGTTGGTGACCAACATTGATTTAATCCTTTTGTTCATTCTTTTGATTACAGCTTAAAAATACCTATATTTTAAGTGCATCTTATGGTGAATTTTCTTTGTAACCTTTTTTTTAGCTAAAAGAAAAAATTGTAGTGTAATTTCCACCAGAAATTCAGTTCTGACCACAAGGTAATTTGAAGTTTTGCAAAATTTGTACAGTTTTACCATTTAATTTTCCTGAATTTTGCTCTTCATCTGTACCTGACTGGCACAGTCTAGCTCTTAAAAGTTGGTAATAAAATTTAATAAGCACTTCCAATCAGCATTCATTTTATGCAGTCAAAGATCCAAGAAGCAAATCAGAGAGCTAATATAGCCTATAACACTGTAACACAACTGTGCAGAAGTATGAGTTTCAATTTCCTGATCCAATGATTACATCAAACAAAGAAAAAATGTTTATATTGCCACTCCGAATGTTCAGCTGAAAGCCATTTATCAAACATAGCAGATAATCAAACATCAGGAACACTAGCTTATAAATCTCCTACTAGCGCGGCGCCTGTGGAAAACAAATGTTTCCCTGGTTGGATGCCAGGTTACAGCATGGTACAATCAACCTTGCAATACAGAGTAGGCACAGAGGGGAAATATGGCATAATCCCAAGGAAAGTTCATTTTTAGGACAGGTGCTGACTGGAGTTTGCACAATTACGCAGTCATGGAATGGTTTGTGTTGGAAGTGACCTTACAGATTATCTGGATTATCTAGATCCAGTTACCTTGCCATGGGCAGGGATGCCACTTGCTAGATGAGGTTGCCCAGAATCTCCATTTAACCCTGCCTTGACCACTTCCATGGATGGGGTCACAACTTCTCTGGGAAATGTTGTGTTCTGTATAGGTTAAGGTAGATATTAAGCATTCTCATATTAAATATACTGTAAAACAGAAATGAAAAGCAAAAACTACTTATCAGAAACAGCAACATTTTCCCACTGAAAAACTGAGCTTGTTTTGCTGGAAAGAAAAGGTTTGATGGTCTAGTGCTGTTTCCTGTCTTGAGGGAGCCATTTTGAAAATACTGTGTTTCTAAATAAAGTAATCCCAGCCCCTTTTCCCTTGTATAGCAAACCTTGTTACTCTTAAATGAATTGATGAGGGAAGAAGAGGATAATATAAGAACAGACTGTTTGATGAACAGCATCAGAGCAATCATTAACTTTAATCTCTCCCAATCAGCTTGTTTCAGAGATGACAAAATATAGTTACTTAACTAATAGATGAAAAAACAAGGCTGGAATGTGCCGTGCCCCTGTCACTGAAGGCTAAGAAACACTCAAGCTCTCAGTGAAAATAAAGATCAGTGTCAGAAAAAGCAAGTGTACTTCCCATATGGTCTGAGCCCATTTTGCTTACGTAAAAAGAAAACGCTCTATTTGGTAAAATGGATACACTAGCTCCCATGGAACTTTGTCCAGGTGAATAGTCACTAATGTGTGTTTGAAGAATCGTGCTCCAAGAGATAGAAAATGATTCAATGAAGTATACCTCCAGTCAACCTTCTTAATGACAAATACATTCCCTTTGCCTAGTGTATTCTAGGAAATACACTGTTGAAATGAAGCTGCTGTTTCATTGACTTTATTTAGTGATGCCTTGTGAATGACAGAGCATTCTCTCTGTCACATCCACTTTTACAAGGTTACCAATTAGAATTGGTTAAAGGCCTCAAAACATAAGTGTATTTTTAGCCAAACAGATATAAAATAATCATCCTAGAGTGATTCTTTCTATGACTGACAGTGATTGATAATCTCAAAGGAGCCAAAGCAATGGGACAACACCCGACTCCTGCTTTGATGTCCTACTTAATCCAGGAAATACTTGACTACGGAGACATATTTTGTAGGATGGATCATAATGATCTGAAAGGCTGTATATGTGGTTTCAATTGTCAATTTTGGTGTGAGAGCCCACAGAACTCTTTGAAAATGAAGGGGAATGTTATCATATGCCTTACTGAAACCTGGCTAAGATATTTTCTGGCTGCTGTCTGCCTTAATATTGCACTGGGAGGTTCCTGCTGTAAATGGCAAAGAACTGAACCTGTCTGTCCTCAGGAAATTATTGCATATTATTTTTGATGGTTGAGGAAAATTTACTGAAATAATTTTCTCTGGTTGATGCTGTTAAGAAAATTGTATTATACTGATTTTTGTGTTGGATTTTTCTGATGTGAAAGAAGTTATAAAGATGTAGAGCTAGAACTAGGGGGAATAGCTTCCAACAGAAAAAGAGTAGGTCTAGATTAGATATTAGGAAGAAATTCTTACTTTGGGGGTTGTGAATAAGTTGCCCAGAAAAGTTGTGGATACCCCATCCCTGGAAATATTCAAGGCTGGTCTGGATGGGGCTTTGAGTGACTTGATTTAGTGGAAGGTGACCCTGCCCATAACATGGGGACTGCAACTAGGTATTCTTCAAGGTCTTCTTCCAACCCAAACCATTTTATGATTCTATGATTTTCTTTGATAATGGAAATTTCAAGGTTATTTGAAGTCCAACTTTTTACAGGCAAAAAAATTACCTGTGGGACCATGTGGCTGGCTCTAATATTGTATTGATATTTGTTTTGTGCTCCACAGTATTGTGTTTTACTTGGTGCCTTTGTAAGGCTAATGTAAGGGGAAGAGAACACTAGAAAATTGAATCACACAGATCTCTGCAACAATTAAGGGGTATTCAAACAACAACTATTATTCAAATAATAGCCTCTCTTAACCTCTTCCCCAACAGGAGGCTCTACCTGAAGGGGCTTAATACAAATGTCACAGGATAGTCTAGGAACATCTTCTGTCTGGCTTCTGCTGAATACAGGAATTGTTCAAAGAACTGCACAATGTGAAAGGAGGTTGTTGGACCCTCCTTGTTTTGGCTTCTAGTGTCTCACATAAGCTTCTGAGAACAAAACTATTTTCAGCAGCTCCTGCCTCTTCCCCTTCAGTCTTTGTAAGGAGTGTCCTTGCAGAACAGAGAAAACCTTCTCCTTCCTTACCAACCAGAGGAATATTTCCAAGGGTCTTCTCGGTCACTCTTTTTTTTTATTTGAGAATAATTTCTTGGAGATGTCAAAATGGTAAATATGAGGTGAAAGAGAAATAAGGACTGAGCAAGCAAAAGAGAAACGAGCATTATATTACAGTATTTCTCCCCATAAATGCAGACTAGGTTAATAACAGATTTGCTTGTGATTTTCAAATGTTTCATTTTATTCTATCATATACTGAATGGCATAAATACATTAATGAGAAAATACTGATAGAACTTTATTTATTGATAAATAAAATCCAATTAGATGTGGACAGATAGTGATCTTCTTTCAACTAATTTGAACATAATTTTTTATTTATTTGAAATAATTTTTGCTCTGGCTGACTTCACAGCCTTGCTGTGCCCAGTTGAACAGCAGTTGCTATTAGCCCAGAGTCAGGGCTAGATGTGTGTGGCACACTTTGACTCTAGAGGCTACAGAGGCAGAGCCAACAGGGTCCAGTAGAGACTGCGAGCCCTGGAGAGATAATCTGCTCTCTCATCAGAGCTCAGGTCACCTGTGAGCAGGCTGTAACCTGGTTGTGTGAAGGTGTGATGGATGAGCAGCAATAAGGACACTGGGAGGTGAGCTCAGCTGTAGTCTCTGTACCCTCTGCGCCTGCCCATAGCTGAAGCCTTACAAAGAGCGGGGAGAGGCCAGGTCAAGCCCTGTACTCCTTTGCTCTGGTATTATAAGTATTTTTTCTGCTTTGAAGTGAAAACACTTTGCTATCCCTTGAACAGCACTCTGTGCAGAAGATACGTGGAAAAGCCTGCAGTGGCAGAAAAAGAAAAATGATGTTATACTGTAGTATTTGAGGAACATAAAGGGTAACAACATGATGTCAGAGGATAGAAAGACTTCCTTTTGGTTCTTCATATTTTAGTACACTGCCAAGTGATTTTAGGATAAAAGGAACAGTATAAATATCACATAAAATATTATTTTTTTATTTTTACTCTGACATCCCCAACACTGATGTACAATCTGAAAAGTAGAAATGAATTACAGACATATATAAATATGCTAGACCAATAGCTGAGGTACAATTGCNTTTTTTTTTTTTTTTTTTTTTTTTAAGCTAACAAAGCTAGTATTTGTTTGGGAGTGTCCCAGTGACTCTCTATCTACCTTGTTTAGTAGTGCAGGTCTTGATGTTCTCACTTGTAAATTGGTATCAGTGGACCTTCTCAGCTTGCTAATAGTCATGGGGATGGCTACTGGTGGTATCATTCCAGTGCCTAAAGGGGTCAAAGATGACAAGTCCTACAGTTTATAGTCCCTGTAACTGCAAAAACTGCACAAGAAAAAGCATAGTGCTATTTTAAGAGAAGGCCAGTACATGCTTTGAATTGAGTGTTTGAGTGCTGTCTTGCAGAAACCAGACTTCATTCTATTGAGCTTTTCTAATATGCATGGCTTCCTGAATTTAATAAAGTTCTTATGTAGTGCTGGGTCCTTGAAGGCAATGCAAACAGGACTGGACTGCAGTCTTAATGTAGTAAAGTACTTAGGAGAGAGTGTAGATTCAAATTTACATGTGCACTGTGCTTTGTTGCATGTTTTCATATAAACAGCGACTTGATGAAAAGTATGCGTTTCATAAAATGCAGGTTATAGCTTTTGAATTTTTATCAAATTATTTTTCAGAAAGCATTCACTACTTTTAGTATGTATTTCAGAAGCCTTTTAAAATGCAAAAGCTAGTAAAAACTTTTAAATCTTCCAGAAATTAAACGCTTTCATTTTGGCACTTTTTTTTTCTGTAAAACTTCAACAAGAAACTCATAACTATTTTTGTCTCTTCATTTTCTGAGTGTAAAATAAAAACAGAAAGTTCAAAGCAGATTGTGATCAGAAGATTATTGTTAAACCACAATTCTTCTTGCCACTCAGTTATCGATACAAATTCTAGCTATAAATGATGTAATTCCAATTATGATGTAAGCAGCTTACTTCAAAGTTTCTAGACATGCAAGCATATATACAAATATATGTATATATATATGTATAACTCATTTTCTTCTGCTTAACATTTTGTCAGATCCTAAGTGTTGCATTTACTCACTGAAGCATCTCTGGCTCAGGGTTAGTAATGTGCTCTAGATTCCTGCCGCAGCCTACTAAGTGAAGCAGATACTTCTGCCAGCCTGATAGTATCTAATTACAGAGCCAAGGGGTGCATAATTCAGCAGAACACTCTGAGATGCTGAAAGATGATACTGTGAGACAGAGAAGGGTTTATCAGCCCTTGATTTAGGTCACACAAGCAATTCAGTACAGCATGAACAACATGCTGAGTGTTATACCTGAACACTGTAAAAACGTTTAAAAATGTCATATATGATAAAGCATTTCAGCTTTTATCAAAGTACTATACCAGCAACTTCTTTTTTCATTTATTATTTTGTTCTTTAAAAGAATCAAATGTGAATGTGTGGCTGATGCTTTTATTGAAATGAATGATCTATGTATATGTATGTTAATAGCTGGTCTTTTCAACTGATAGGGTTAAAACACATACTCTTTTTCTAGAGAGAGGATAAAAAAATGCCATGGCTACTTTGGTAGTGTTGCTCTCACAGTTTTAATTTGCAACCAAATAACGATGAGGTTAATGTCATGAGTAGAGTGTTCTCACTGATGGACTTGTCTTTTTAGTTGTTTGCAGACATGGTCTGCAAGGTTTGCAAAAAGCAAATTTCACCACTGTTTTAGGAGCAATCATTTTATGCCCCAAGGGATAGCAGTAGTCCTTACACTACAAGCAGAAAAACATTGGCTTGGACCACTAATAGCTATTAGTCATGCTGCAAAAATATCCTTGTGAAGGGTTTTGGTCCAAAAACAAAAAGCCACTCAAAGTCAGCAAGGCAAAAAAAAATGTCATAAAATATATTAAAGAAAATCTACAGTGTTTGGAGAGTGATTAATGGCAAATATGCTGTATTGTTATTCAACAGTTAATTTTATAAACCCCCCACGCAAACAAAAGAGAAATATCTGCTCAGACTGGCAGGGCTGGTCAGGGCCAAGGTGATTATGAGACTGATAGAAAAACATGGACACTTCTGCTGCTGCTTCAGTTGCAACTGGGCCCACAAGTCAGGGATAAGATATAGTGTGGAAAGTCTGAACTCAGAGATATTCATGATACATTCGTGGTGTTTATCTGGCTTTCAAAAGCACCATGGAAACACCTGACTGTTGCACTGTTTTTTTCAGAGCTACTGAGAAATCTGTTATTATTGTTGAGGCAACTGTTATAAAAAAATGGTAAATTCTCAAAGACATATTTCAGGAATGTGGATCTCAAATATTTCATATTTCTGAAGCTCCAGTAATTTACAACAGATTTTTTTTTGAAGACACTCCAAAATTTTCAAACAACTTGGACATTCACATATTCTGTAATATATTTGTTGTACAGTTAGACAGTTACATTGACTACTGGGATTTATTTTTTAAAATGTTTAGGATGTCTTATTTCAGTGACTTTCTCTCTGTTTTATAATTTACTTTGTTTTGCTTCCTGTCCTTTTTTTTTGGTAATATTTTTCATATTTTTATTTCTACATTTAAACCTTGCTCTCTCAGTATCCTGAGATTTTAGGTTTTGGTTTATCATTTGTTTTGGGTTATTTCTGTATTTTCAGCCCTTTTTCAGTTCCCCAGCATCCCTTCATCTTGTTGCTCATCTGCTTGCTCTATTAAGCCTACTGGTTTTCATCAGCAATTTCTTCCTTTCTTTTGGAGTGCCACTTGACAATGAGCTCATAAATTTGGCCTCATGGATGACATCCCTCAAGATTTTCCCAATTAAGGATTATATTCAGTTGTAACCATGTCAGATGGATGCCAGTGGGATGGCATAGGGATGGATTTCCCCCAGTTTTACATCAGAACCAGTAAGGATGGGGCTTTGAACAAACTGGTCTAGTGGGAGGTGTCCCTGCTCCTGGCAGGGGTGTTGGAAGCAGGTGATCCTTAAGGTCCCTTACAACCTAAACCATTTAGTGATTCAATGATTCAATGATTCTATGATTCAATGATTCTGTGAGTTTATGATTTGCAAAAGCCGTGACTGACCTGATAACGAAGTCTGGAAAAAGACTGAGTCAGGCACAAATTAAGTAGCATTGTGTTTTTTTCATGTTCAATCATGAACAGGATTGAACTGGTACAGCAATTATTCTTTCTCTCTAGCCATTAAAAAAGGGCAGCTGTTTCTTAGGCTGGAAGTGGCAGCTCTGCTGTGAAGTGATGCAGGTCATGTTACTGCTGTTGCTGGCAACTTGACACTCCCAAGAAAAAGGCAAGCTCTTCAGGCTGAGGCAGTAAAGCTGAATGTGCCCTTAGACTCTTGGGGAGATGGTAACACTGGGCTCTTAAACCAAGAGCTCTAAATGATGTGGAGAATTGTTACTAAAGAAACTTTATTTCCCCCAGAAAATTTAAGTCCCTTCCTTGGCAATCTTTCCATACAGGCACTTTCTCTGAATCATTCCTTTGGCCCATGTGCACAGGATTTCCTGAATATGACACACCTTAGGCCAGATGGTATCTGTAAGTGTTGCTTATAATCGAAAGGGAAAAAACCCTTGCAACAGTATTAGAATAGTAAAGTAAAAAGCATACTTTTATTTGGAAGGTTCCAGGTGTCCCAGTGGTGATGGGCACACCTGGTTGGATTTCTATAATTTTTATAAGGTTAATTAATTAGGGTATCTAGCAGGTATATCCAATAGGAGATTCAGTTGCCCCAGTAACCCAGCCTGGGGTCAACCCCTTGGAGTTGGTCCAAGGGCTTCTTTGCCCCACTTCTTGTTATGACTTCTCAGATTCTGGTTGGAAAACAAAATGTTCCTCTTGTAGGCCCTCTTCCTGACAATTAAACTAAACAGTATTTCAGGAATGTATTATAAGGTTAGCTTATTGTTCTAATATCTAGGGGAAAAGGGTAGGAAAAGTACTGGAGCTACAGCCATGCATTAGCTATCTAAAAATATATGAAAAATATATTAAAAGCTTAGGGATCATAAGCTTCTTGCTTCAATGAGAATTCCACCTGCATGAAGTGCAAATAAGTGTTTAATGTAAGTTGCTCCTTTGATACATTCATCTGTCCAACTTCCACAGCTTTATTAGTTTTGTCATGCCCATTAACCAGAGAACAGCCTTCTGTTTAATTACACCTAGAGTTTTATACGCATCTGTGAGTTACACGAGGTGATTCTAATTTCAAGTTTGCAGAGCAAAATTGTAAAAGTTAATTTTCTAAAGTATTTTTCTTTTCATTTGTTTACATTTCTTGTGACTTATTATGCTTTTGCCACAGTTCCAACCTAGAAGGAAAAGTGCAGTGTTGACTGCTTTACTTCAGACGTATAATCTGGTAATTAAATTTTACAGTGTGCAGCCTTTATATTGCTTAGAAAAATAAGAATTAACACAGATTCTTATTATAAACCCCCTGTTGTTCATTACCAATGTGGTTTTCAGACAGGTTACAAGAAGGATTTCTTTCTATGGCAAAAGTCCTTTCAAGGACAAGTTGTATACATTTGTAGCACAGAAAACAAGGTTTTTATCAAAATTTCCCTGAAGAATAGTTTAGTCAATGTCCTTCATACTTTTCAGGGCAAAAAATGGTATTTCTTCACTGCCACATCAGGAAAAAAGAAAGGAATAAACATAAAAGTGACTGTACACTCCTTCCACTTGATATCTTTCCGGATCACTTTACAACTTTCCATTTTTCCATCTCTTCTGCTGCTTATTTATATGCTGTAGGGACACTCACAGTCCTGATGCTTCACTAGATAATGACTGTCTGTACCTATGCTGCCAGCCTCTGGTGTCTGGGAACAAGCAGCATTAGAGATTAGAGCTATGGAGGAACAAGAGCTTCCATCCTTTTGAATAGTTTCACACTTCAAAATAAATTTTTTTTTTGGCACTCCAAAGAGGAAGAAAAGAGAAATATGTTAAATTTTCTATTTAAGAAATATTTTAAGAACTTCTTTTGGTTACTTATGAAAACAACAAACTCCTCTTCCTTCCAGCAACCCATGTGTGGTTACTAAAATATTTTGCTGTATTTATGTAGAGTACTTGTCTCTTATGGAGAGAATTAGCTAATTCTCTCACTTGGAATGTGTGAACAATATGCTGGAGGAGAGACAATGCTGCAGTAGCAGTATAACAGATTTTCAACCTAGAAAACAGGCTGGATAAAAGTAGCCCATTTTTATAAACATCTTCCTAAAACTGAATTTCTGACATCCAAGAGAAAAAATATTGACCTATCACAACATGGTCCCTTTCCTGAGTAGGAGAGGAAAGCCATAGCTACATATGTTGGCAATTACCCTTCCAGCATTCTGTAAGTGATCTATGAAATACAAATATTTTCCTGAGAACTCTTTGCTATATGAAGAACATTGCAAACACCTCTCATAAGCAGAAGGTACTTTTTCAATGATTTTTTTGGTATTTAGGTAGTAAGATAAATCATGAGTGGTTATATCACAAAATCTGCAATGGCATCTGCCCAATTTAACAACTATCTTTTTATAATTAATTCATGAGATAGGTAAATAATTATCTATTCACCCATCAAGGTTCATTTTCCATACAGTGCTACAGTGTAGTAGAGGTATCCTTGCTTTTCATTTTCTACCTTGTGTTTTGACTCCTGGAGTACTGATGAAATAATTAAATATAATTTAGAATACAATGGATAATTTGGAAAGCTTGGAAATGAATTATCATCCTTCTTGGAAGCTGGGATTTCAGGTATATATTTGAACATAATATCTTTGCTTAGAAGAATGATTCTCAGGCTTCTTGAAAATCTATCACACTCTCTTGGGCTAATTAATCTCTGTAGTGTGAAACTTCTTCCAGCCAGCTGCAGTAGGTTATTGACTGGACATGGAATACACACAAAATATATTTTTTTATTGTTGTTTGGATGTTAGCTTGTTGTGGAACTACATTAAAAATTAGGGATACTTTTTTACCTTTTGCAGTCATAATCTAGTTCAGCATTGAGACCTAAAGTACTCAAAGTTAATGTTTAGTCACAGATGCTCTAAGGCTTAGCTTAGGTTCTTGTCTTGAAGCAGATTGTCGACAACATCTAAGCTTGCAATTTTAGTCTGGTACTATCAGACTCTGTGCAAACACCAGTGACTATATTAATAGACATCAGGGGAACAGTGTCAATTTATTCACATTTGGAAGTCCACCAGGATATAAAATATATTGGTTTCTTGAAAATGGATGCTGACTCGCCATCTTTCAGACTTTCCAAAAAAGTCAAGTTGCATCTTACTTAAACAACTCGAATTGCCTTAAAGTGCTGTTTTCAAGAACTTCCTTTCTCCTGTTTCATCTTCACATTTAAAAGAATGTTGAGTGTTGGATTGTGTTTTTAAGATGTTGTTTGGTTTTTTTTCTTAAGTAATATTTTAAATAAAATTGCTCAATACTTGCAAGATATTAAACCTTTACTTAACGTAATGGGAACTATTTTATTTCCAGGTATCAACAGTCCCAGAGTTTGGCCGCATAGTAATTTATACTACCAGTCTTCGTGTAGTGAGAACCACTTTTGAAAGATGTGAACTGGTCAGAAAGATATTTCAAAATCACAGAGTTAAGTTTGAAGAAAAAAACATTGCTCTGAACAGTGATTATGGAAAAGAACTAGATGAAAGATGCAGAAGTGTCTGCGAACTTCCCTCACTCCCTGTTGTGTTTATTGATGGCCATTATCTTGGGGTAAGTAAAGCATGAACCTTTGTTTTATTCTACACCTGGGAAGAGCAGATGAAAATCTTGATGAATGAGAAGCAGGATTTTTACAAAATTTCCTGCAATGCTGCAGTGATGGTAACAAGCTAAGACAGAAATCCTTCTGTGTATGCATTGCACCGATCCTCACTGATAAGTTTGAGCTGAAGATGCAAAAGATGACCAAGGAGAAACTACCAGGAGGGAAGTAAGAGGCAATAATGTATGTAAGATATCATTGTTACTTCATAAAGATCTTATTTTGTAGTTGAAACCATGAAAATATGGAGAAATTGATTTTTTTCCTTATGAGAATCTGTATGTATGATTGATCCAGGAAGATGAACACACATAGCATAAACCTGTCATTTAGTAATATCTGTGTTGAATAAAAGACTAACTGTTTGGGGTGTCAGGCTTCAAATATACCTTGAGTTTTAGATGATGTAGTCTGTATCAGGATCTGTAATCAACTTATTTTAAATACAAAATTGGTTAATACTTATGTTTTTAAATGCATAGCTGTAGAAGATAGAGAAGAGCCCAACTCTGCCCTATTGTAAGATATAAATTCCAAATGGAAAGCTAAAATCCCAATTTGTACACTATCATTCTAGGTCTAGAAGCCTACTGACATATGAAATCCCCTTTTCATTGAACCTGTACTTTTGAAATGCATTTCCCATAGACACAAAAAAAAAAAAAAAAAAAAAAAAATCTGGAAAGTGGCAGAAAGAAAACAGTTTGAAAACTCAGAGAAGGTGTTTATCTTGAGTTGTGAAAAGCTAGCAATTAGAACCAGCTGTGAGACTGTGATTTGTGAAGGCAAACTACATTTAAACACAGTGAGGTTACTGTGTTTGCTTCACTTAAAGCTTTCATTTTCACAAAACATTTAAGTAACAAAATGCAGGGTAACCAACAATCAGGGATAATAAATATTGGGGCTGTATGAACACTTTCTCCTCTTTTCCCCCATCCCTTCCAGGCTTTCCATGCGTTCTGCATGAGTTAAGCCGTGTTGAGCATTGTAACAAATGCATTTGCTGTCCTAGGCCTTGCCAGACCACTAGAGCAGCCGTAAAATCACCTGTATGCAGAACATTGGCAAACAGTGATTTTTACTTCATTGTAGAATATGCTTTTTATCAAAACTTGATTTGGAGAGTTCTCCAGCCAGCCAGGAGTAGAAGTGCTACATTCAAGAGTAAAATTCAACAGGTTTCAGATGAAGATTTGCTCATCTAATTATTATGTTAAAAGTGTAAGTAGTGAGTTATGATTGACTCCAAGAAAATGTCAGTCCATGTATGACCAATTTGTCAAAAGAATTCAGATAAGATGCTGAAATGGAATAAATAAGTTATTTGCCTAATGTAGGAAATGCCTGGATACAATAATTTTGGTATGATGGATGGCCCATTAAGTCACTGCCAATTGGGGTTTTGTTTGTTTTTGAATATTGTGAGAAACTTGTTTTCTAAAAGAGGAGTGACAGTGTAAAAACCAATACAGCCTCATTAAAATTCTCTACTGCATGAGATTCTTTGGAGAGGTATAGAAAAGAAGACAAATGAATTAGGAAGATAGCTTTCTATGGAAGAGACAAATCTAACTCCTACAGGTAAAGAAAACTGAAATAATTTAGTGCTCTTATCTAGAGACACTTACTGTAGCAAGGCAACTACTCTTAACATTGTTTAGCACAAGAGAAAAAAAAAAAGCATTGGGCATATAAAGACCAGGAAAACCCCCAGATATGGGGTGTGTTTTCCTGCTTATTTTCCTTTCTCTCATTTTTTTTTTTTTCTTTAACTTGATGAGGCACACTGTAATTAGCTGAAACAAACTTTAGTTTAATGAGAGAAATAAAGTTATTCCATGTGAGAGTGACATTATTTGTGGAAGAGCAGGTTTGCAGGCAGGGAACTGTGCCTGAGACAGCTCCTCTGCTCACAGAGAGCTGATGGCAGCGTGTGCATCACCCTCCTCCTGCAGGAGGTTTGTGCCTTCTGCACTCTCCAGTGATTATCGTCTTGGGATACACTTCTGCCTCCTGCAACACCAATCTGGTGTGCTTCAGCTGAGGTGAGATGTGCTTTAGTGTGATGAGAAAGCCAAGCTCAGTGTGACCTAACCTGGGCAGCACCCTGTGGCTGCCAACACAGCACCTGTGGCTGGTGGGTGCTGGGGAAGGGGAGCCCAGGATGAGCCTCCCACTTGCCCTGGCAAGGGACCTGCGTGCACTCCTTCTGTTTGGTAAATGTGGCAAGCACCACTATTTGATGGCATTTATTTCTCTGTCTTAGTATGTCTTCACAAGAGAATTCGAAATTCATTCGTTTAGAGAAATGAGGAGGGGCTCATGTTGAGAAGGTTTGGCAATGCTCTGTCAATTGACCTTCAGAAGACAGTGCATCATGACCCCAAAGGCAGTGTGCTGGCTGGAACCTATGCTAGGCTTCTGTTTCATTAAAATGCTATTGAGAACTAATTACAGCATTTGGTCTCATTGGTAACAGTGGATATTTCTATAATGCTTTTTTATAATAATTAACTTCTGATATGCAAATGAAACACAGAAATCCCAAAGACTGGTGTGTCAGTAAATAAATTTCTATTTATTTTTCCCCCTTTTTTTTTTTTTCCATTTTGAATATTTATTTCCTGAGAAAACCCTCCCTGAAGGAGATTGCATGTACAAAGGAAAATCTATATTGAGCTATGCAGCTTTCAATGAGTCATAAGGAGAAAAAAACCCAACCCTGAAAAAAAACGCGAACAGTTTTGAAAGGTGAAAAATTATTTTTAATTAGATAAAAGTAACAAAAGCACCAAAACCCAGAATATGTGCATCTGGTAGAGTATATTGTACTCAAGCTATTCAGAAGCATGGGCAAACTTGTTTGGGCACTGCAGGCTGTGAGGATAAATATTCACAGTGCTGTGGAATTTATCATTGCCTGCACAGGGACAATGAAACAAATCCATGACTTGGGCAGAAGCAATAAAAAAAAAATAAAAAAAATCATCATATTTAGCCCCTATCAAGGAAAGTACTGCATGCTGCAGGGCTTTTAATCTTCTCATTTTTTGCAGGACTGAACCATTGTATTTCTTGACACACACTGTCTAAACACCAGTCTGTCAGGAAATTGCTGTTTCTTTCTGCTGCATGCTCTTTACTGGGTGATCTAATCCCTTCTTTTCACCTGAGGTTGTCTCCATCTGAAATGGAATTATGCCATCTGCTGGGATACCAATGCAGAATAAAAAATTGCTTCCAAAAAATACAAAGCCACACAGAAAAAAAAATTAATAATGGAGCATTCATTTACTCTTATAAATGCATTCAGAATTGTTAAAAGWTTATGTTATGCAAAGACCCACTCTCCTGGAAAAGGGAGGCAAATTAAAGAGGCAAATAAGAAATTCTTTGTAAATATATTAATTCACAGCATTTTTTTTTAAATATCTGTATTTTTCTTTTTCTATTTGAAATATATGATTGAATTCCAGCATTCACTTTTTCAGATATGTGAATTTAAGACTTTTTTTTTCTGAAGAAAATATCTCCTGTTTAGTTTTCCCAGTTGTAATTAATCCAAAACAGCATGGGATATATAGTAAAATAATTTTATTTGACACACTGGTTATGATCCTTTCCAACGAATAATGAGGCTGTTATAGTAGCTGACTTTTAGAAAATATATGTGCAAAATATTTTGTTGTGAAGCAGGAATTAACAGTTTCCTCTTAGCTGATTTCCAGTGGCCATATGATGCTGAAGTG